>JAGXCT010035370.1:0-42917 GCA_022495035.1 Philopotamus ludificatus
CTGTGAAAAGTGAAAATTTACATTGAAGAACCCGATGAATATCATTTATAAATAAGCATACAAGGTTTGGGAGTCTTATGTCATATTGTTTCCTCTCTGTGAGGTAACTCGAGAAGAAGCGTACGAGATTATCTAATAACCCAAAACTATCTAGTTTCAAAATTAGTCTAGCATGATCGACTTTAAGCGTAGCTATGATAAGCACGGTGCCGCAGGGTAAAGGGGGTGGACAGGCGGGGGGGACACATATTTATATCAACTTCACCCGCGAGATTTTGCACAATACACTTTCGTTATTATTGAGCTTAGAGAGATGCCTTGCCAAAGACAGCGCCCTTGGCAACCCTGTACCCGTGCGCTGGGGTTATTATAAATTCTGAGCACGGAATGCGGAAGTTGGTTGCGAAATAGCCGCCGTTTTGCGAATTTCTTTATATTTTGATGCTCGTCTTCTCCAGTGTAACAAACAAACATGCGGCAATAGACATGTGGATATGTAAAGCAGTGCCGCATCGGGTGGCGCGGTGCAGGGCCGCATTAGCCGGCGCGTGTAGCCGCATTAGCGATGGGCCCGATAAGGCCTCCGCGGCCGCGACAAAGGGCCGCCCGGCCACTGTCGCCGGCTCTTCTCCGCATAACCACTTCAATTGGGAAATCATTACTAATAAGTGATCCGTTAGGAATTCTTCGGATACCTCCGGTTCCGTCTGCATATTGTCTTATATAAGCCAGTGCCTAGAGGTAACTCACCATTGTCGTCCCGCGTCGGTTATTAAGTCCCGACAAAATTTACATCACGGTTAATTAAATATTCATAAATATCAAAGTTATTAGCTAATAAAATTTAATGTTGCTATTTTCCACATATTTTCATTTTCGGAGTTTAACTGCTCTTGTGCGCCATAAGTCATTACTTTCCCATGCACACTTCTATTATTCTATTAAATTATCTGTTAGCATATAAATTACGGGGATAATTAAATTTACGGCCGATTTAAATAATCTCCCTCAATCCATAATGATAACCTTTATTCGTTGTTAACACGATAATTTTAAGCTTAAATATAGCGTCATAAAGTTTCCTTTAGTTTCGTTTAATTTCGGTATGCAAATTATAATCGCATATTAGAATTTATGCATTTATTATATAATATAATATAATTCAAATATATTATAAATAACATGTGTCGTTCAAGATTTAATTATTACGTAATTAATGTCCTAAATGTTATATTAGCATTATTTCAAAAAACTATAACAATAAATCAAATTTATACAGTCAGTCCTCAACTTACGCGATTTCGGACTTACGGGATTTTAAAGCCACACAAAATTTACAAAAGCAGTGAATGATGATATTTATTGATTTAAAAAAAAGAGTACAGCTCGTTGGAATATCTACCATGAGTAGCTTATGGAATAAGCTCACCCCCCGATTGGTTGAGGAGAGTAGCACTGCAACTAAAGAAGTCGACGTAGTTATTCAAGACCTTGTTGAAATAACCAATAAACCAAATTTAAATCTAGAGGAAATTTAGCGGAAATGAGCAACGATATATTGAAGGAACTTGAGGACGGGCGAAAAGAAGATATTTTTTCAGGAGAAGAGGAATTTATTGAACAAACCGAGCAATTTAAAACTTTGATGATGGGTAAATATTAAATTTGATCCGGGATGGATTAGCTGGTCTCGAAGCTCAAGACCCTGATCCTAAATAATTGTTACAAAACCAGTGAATGCTAATATTGCATGCTAATTTATGAAGAAAAGAAAAGGGCTAAAAGACAACTAACACTGGACCGATACTGGAAGTAGTTCGTCCATAAATATATCTATTTGACATTTAATTATCTTTTGAAACTAAAATATTTTTGGCCAAAAATACTCTATTTTGCGCTTTCCTCGACTTATGGGATTTTTCAACTTACGCGAAAACCTTCGGAACCAATTAATCGCGTAAGTTAAAGACTAACTGTATATTTTATGCCGATTATTAAAATTTTGCAATTTGTCACGATAAAATAAACGAGTATTTATCTTTCTTCACCCAAAATGATCCTTGCCGGCTTGACCCAAGGATCTGCACTTTCACTTATGCCCTTCTCTAAATTCACTAGCGACATGCCTTTTCCTAATGGCAAAACAATAATTATTGCTCTTTTTGCTGATTAATTAATAATTAAAGTTTGTGATTAATAATTACCTTTCACTTATACTGACCACGATGTAACATAAAAATAACAGAACAAAAGCTTATAATCCGCATTTTTATAATTTTATCTCTATTTATCGCGATTTCCCGAAGGCATGGAAACTAAATCTATATATAATAATTATAAGCAAATAAAAATTATAAAAATTATATCAGTTAATATTTATATTTTCGAAAAAATCATCTATTACAGCTTTTAGATCTCCTTCAAAAAAATCGGGGTTTAAGAATAATAATTCTGTTTTAAATGATTTTCAACATCTGCCGCAATTCGAAAACGTTTTTCTCTTTGGGTGTGCTTCATGGACCTGAAAACCTTGTAGCTTAGATTGGTAAATATGAAGGGTATGGCAGAACCTCACAGCTCAACTCCTGGATCCTAATCAGGGGCAATGCTTGCTTTGTGAGGATGTGCATTGTCAAACTAGAATTTCGATATTCCTTTCTATTCGAATTGATGATGATCTTTAGATGTACCTTTAAAACGTACCTCTTAAATTGTGTACCACGAAGATGCGATTTTCTGCAATGTTTAAACAAGGATCTGATTCAAGCAGAGATTTCAACACGTCATAGTTGTATTTTGAGGGTAATCCTAATTTAGACGCATCCATTTAAATTTTATTGCTTGACTTAAAGTTTTAAAACTAAAATTGGCATCTATTATCGTTAGCATTTGAGGGTAGACTCTGTTAATGAATTTAGTGGACTTTTTGACGTTCATGTCTAGCTCGAGACTAAAAATTCATCCCAATAAACTGGCAACACAGCTTAGAAAGGAAAACTCAAGTACGAAGAGGCATTTAAAAAGGATTAGAATATTTAATATAATAAAAAAGATAGAATAAGCCCATTGTGTTCCATCCTTTCTCTGCATGTTAATAACTATGATAAAAGCAACCTATTGTAACCTATTTACAGATTTTAAATGTTATGGACATTTTATCCTTATAATTTATGGCATAATAATATAGTTAAAACTCACAAGAATACTTAATTTAGCATGTCTGGCCACAAACTGAACATTGCTTTATAAAATGCGCGATTTCTTCTTGGTCCCCCAATTATTACGAGGTATTCAGTACGTTTGCCTTATTTCAGATGTTTTAATCAATAAAATGTTAATGAATTTTCTTTGGACGATTACCCCTCGACGCCTGACGCCGAACTTAACCTTTCGGCAGCCGAATACGAATCGCCATTTTAATTAACACGCGGCACAACAACGGCCCGGCCATTATAAAAGGCTACAAATGTCTGGCCATCAGTGTTGATTACTTTTAATTGTATTTTTTACACGTGGAAAGCCGCCGAATGATAGATAGATGACGCAATGGCACAGTAAACTAATACACTCTTTAAAAGGCATGCTAGCCATCAATAAAGACCCGTGTCTTCGGATGATTTATGGCCAGTCTCGAATGTTTAACCAGCGAACGGTTCACACCGATCGTGATGAAAGCCAGATTAGCGCCCAACAATTTATAGAGCGCAATTAATATTATCAATATTAGCTCTGTGCGGATTTCTATGCTCCCCGAAAAAAATGTGGACCGATACAAAGTGCGCCGGCCGAATTAATTCCGATTCAATTTGTTCGTGTCATCATCATCATTCATTTTTTTGCATCGATGCATTTTATAGCCGGCTCGACTCGTCATGCCAATAGGGTGATATATTGATTTGGTACTGTTAATTCAGTGAAACACAGAATATTCGAATTTGGAAAAAAAAACTCTTAGTAATTAATGGTTAAACCGTGTCCAGTTGGACTGGATTAATCCACTGGACCTTACATCGAACCGAATATTGGTATGAGGTTTCCTTCTCTTGACCATTGCTGGAATTGGATGTATATCATTCACGGTTGCTGGTATCGGACTTCACCCTCCTTACTGTGTCCAGGCAAGTGGGAAGGGTTTATCTCGGTATTAGCTTACCTCTTCTCTATATGGTTCTGGCATGTCGAGTCACATCTAGCAGTAACCTTGTAGCGTAATTGCAATTCTTTCATCATGGTAAGGACCTATAAGGAACTTTAAGGCAAGAAAAGATCCTCTAGTAAGAAGGAAAAGGGAGCAAAAATAGGGTTTTCCTTCCCAGGGAATATTGGTTCGTTGACGAGAAAAAAAGTTAATTGTATTAGAAAATTGTCAAAATGATTTTAATGATATATTATCCATATTTCTTCTGGAATTATAAAAGGCGTACAATAATTATAATTATTGTTAATGTAACGCTTCTTGTATTCTGCTATCTTGATTTGAACAATGCATGAAGTCGAGGGTTCCATGAGCAATTACTTAATTTACGTTGATTTTTATGATTTCACGATTTCATCGCAATAAAGACCTTTCCAAAAGAAGAGATCTCCTTAACCCCTTCTACTGAAATCACGAGTGACACTCATTGTCGTATTTTGTGGGCGTATCCGGGAACCACGAGCTATGCTCGTTTTAAATTTCGGTACGCTATATATTTATCATTGATTTTTTTAACGAAAAACGAACTGTAAAAAATTATTATACATATTTATACAATTATAGAATAATGAAATCATGTAAAAATAAAAAAAAAACATTTTGATATACTTAACGGATATTGAAAAATAATTATTTTACTGAAATACTATTTTAATAAAAAAAAAATATTTCATTGAAAAATTTAATTGCAGTTGAAGGCGTTAATAAGCAGGAAAAGGGAATAAAAGTATCGAACTATCTTTATTTTAGGGTTTTCCTTCGCAAACTGCATTGGTTCTATTGGTGAAAAAAAGTGTTTTTTTTAATTAAAAAAGAGAGTAGTAGTAGATTATTTTTGACTTTTGACTACTTGTTGGGTTATTCAACGGTATATTTATTACGCAATCGTAACTTATATTTAATTGTTAAATTTCAGTGTTGTGGCTTATAGGTAACATACATATTACAGTCAACCCTTCTAAAGCGTTCAAATAGGGATCACGCTATAAAAAAAACGCTATAGAAAGTTAGGCACCGATAAAAAATTTGGGGTTAAGTTCTTTTAATTGTGTTTTGCGATCTGAAGCGAATCAAACATTTGACCCATTTTTATATTATCAATGACCTTGCACGTGTTTAGTTGGATAACAATAGCTCGTGCCTATAGGCGCGGGGGGTATTATTACCTAGCATATTTCTTCCAGTTTTTCCAAAGGGACAGTTTTTTTTATATAATTTATTAAAATGCTTTAGCTTATGATGATTAAATAATAAAAACGTAAATATAAATTATGAAACCTTTTCGAAGATGAAATATGTTTTATTTAGGATACATATTAATATTAAATTTTTAAACAATATTTGCAGAAAGAAAGAAAATGGTGAACATTTTCAGAATCATCTAATATCACGTTCCATTCGAGACTTTTTTAATACCAGTTGCTCAATTTATAAAAAAATAGAATGATTGAAACCCCTTAATATCACCCTTAACCCTCTAATACATAAATACCTAATGCCTTAAAAATTGTATGCATCGATTTACATGATCATAATTTATTCCACGACTATACAAGTAGAAAAATATTTTCTAATTGTAATGTGATGAATATCCCTGGAACGTTTTTAGACGGTGATTCGCCAAAAAAAGAACAGAACAAGCCTAGCGAGGTAAAGGGGCAAACAGCTATTGACAATTATTTTCAAAAGTGCACGTACATATTTAAAATGAACGCTATACAAAAAACCGCAGCAAACGTTATAGGAGGGTTGACTATATTTCGGTAATGTAAGTTAAATCGCGTCTGAGCTAAGTTAGCAGTCGTATAAGTGTCCAACGAAAATTATGAATTCAGAGATTTTTTATTATATTATTTTATTATATATGCTAACCAGGGGGTATATAAGCAGAAGAGATCACCTCCTTTTATAAAAATATCTTTGTAGGTAGTCTCGCGCGTTGGAATTATTAGTTTAAGATCATTTATCCTTATTTAAATAAATAATCATAAAACGAATAATATAAATTTCAATCCAACTGAAATAATATTAAAAATTAACCAGTGTCGTGGTTTGACACTGGGGGGAATATATGTGTGAGAAACTCATTCTCCTTGCATCTTTTTTTTTTATTGAATCTTTATATGGGTGAATGGCAGTTTTCTTTCCAATGGGTATTGGTACTACTGGTAAGAAAGAATAATTAGCAGTACGATATATCAAATATGGGATAAGGTTCCTAACAGTATGTATAAATCTCATTAAATCACTATATTAACTATCTCAAATAATTATAAAATCATTGCTATAAAATATAGATTTCTGTATTCACACATTATTTTCCATATTAAATCAATACAGTGCCTTTGACTAAACGAAGGAATATCAATCCTATTCAATGGTAACATGTCAAATATACCAAATTACCATAAATCAAAGTAAGTACACATCATACGCTGTTGTTATTGAGACTGATTCAATATTTATAGGAGAAGTTGCTCGCGGTGATATCTGGCTGCGTGTTACGAAACCCATTTCAGATCCTCAAACACCTCACAAACGGATAATAATAAATTATAATCATTGATGGCGTTTAAATATTGATATATTATTTATAATTCCACATTCTCACCTTCACCTTAACTCGATCAGATGGCTACATTCACTTCTCGATACAATTCGTAGTGATTTTTTCCACTATCCGATCCGACTCCAATTGGACCCGTTTTTCATTGAGCACCACCTGTCACATGTATACCAATTTCCATGGCGAATATATCGGTTCATCACGTTTCGGCAACAACGGCGAATAAATAATAGCGGAATAAATTATCCGACGTGGCCGGCACATGATTTTTTTTAATCTGTGATATTTAATGAATGACCAAACACAATACTTTCGAACTGAAGAACGATGCTTGAACGTAATAATAAATAATAAAAAAAAACGGAATCGTGAGTAACACTATCAGCAGACGGGCTGTAATCAGCCACAGTATATATCGTCGTCCTGACACCTGCACGTTCAGCTCCGCTATTTAATTATCTAGATCATTCAAATGTTAAAACATTAACATCGACATATATCAGCCTCGTAATTCACAATCAGCGAATTTTACGCGATCGATCAAGCGTTTTAACCTAGCCGTGCCGATGGGGTATATTTGGGACCCCAAGTTATTGATATAAATCCTACATGTCCCAAACATTTTATATTTGTTTAAAAAGTCTTACCTTTACATTGGCAATTTTTTTTTTTTTTTGATACGTATTTTTTAATATGAATATATTAATTACATCAAATATATTTATTTATTTGCCTACAATAGATGGATGATATAACAGAAAATCTATATAAAGATTTTAAAGATGGAAGTGGAATGAGTCTCTCATACTTACATTCCCCACAATGTCATAGAAAATTCCCTGAACTCATAGATTTTTTCGCCGGAAGATTAACCTATCCGGGTACTAACTCAGCTCAATCGCAGTTAACTTTCATTTTCGTAATAATATGTATGTTACCTACAAGCCATGGCACTGATTGTAGATTGTTAATATTTAAAAAAAAAGCAATCTACCCCATTAAAGGTGCATTAAACCTCTTTTAATGTAAATCCTACATGTACTTAACTTTTTGTATTTGTCTAAAAAAAGTCTAAAGAATAAATATAAATAATTATTGACCTTTATTTTCCCCAATTGCGAAAAAAATAATAAAAACAGCAATATTGTTTTACCGGGGTACCGGATATGAGCGAGAAAAAACATCGTGCATGTGCAAGTTCGAGCGAGAAAAAATATCGTGCTGTGCTAAGGTAGAAACCGATCCGGTAGAGGGCTTCAGTCGCAGCGGGTGTGCGTACGTCACCTCCGCATCGTATTAATTAGTAAAAAAAAATAATTTAGATCTATATTTTAGATTTTTCTACTAATATCACGAATAACTATTTTTATTCATAGAATAATTAATTTTTTTAAATATTATAAAATCAATCGTCACATTTCGTGCTCATATACTTTCGCTATACACCTATCCCTCGATTTACGCGGTAGATACGGTCCAGGAGAAAACGCGTAAATCGAAACCGCGTAAATCGAGACTTCAAGTTCATACATAAACGGAAGATAGGTTCCAGAAACAATTTCGCCTGGATCTTATCGATTTATTTAAATTCCCCCCCATCAGAAAAAATCCAAATCTATGCAGACAATGCATGATTAGTTGCAATCGAAAAATAAACTGTAAAAGAATAAGAAAAGAAACGAGGTATTATTGCTATAAATGCGATGTTGGGCTTTGCATACCATGCTACGAAATTTACCATACTCAACTCAATTTTTGAATAAAATGTTAAAAAATACATCTTGTTTCAGACGTCTGGCTACCAGAAGTGGGGTAATCTGATGCAACATACGGGCTTGTGTGAGACGTGCCACAAAATATTTATGATTTTTTTAAAAAATGTATTTTTTTCTGACCGCGTAAAAGTGAAACCGCGTAAATGGGTACCGCGTAAATCGAGGGATAGGTATATAGTGCGCCCTCTCCCGAGGTGACGGACCAATCAGAGCGTCCGCGTCCCATTTCATAGACAACAACTCACTTTTTCATACTTGTTACAAAAACTAAGCTTTTGTCAGTCAGCAGTTGGTCGTTCTCATTTCGACAGTTGACACAGTGATTTGTTCACGCTGTGATATTTGTCACATCTCTGTGATTTTTTTCGTACCAGAGATGCGTCTCTGGGATCTTTATTATCATCATCTCGTACCAGAGATTCGTCTCTGGGATCTTTATTATCATCATCTCGTACCAGAGATTCGTCTCTGGGATCTTTTATCTTCACATCCATATTTACCCATCTTCGAAGTGACAACATTTGCATTTTTTCAACAATCATTCAATATTTTTTTATTCAATAATCTTCAAAGCAAAGCGTATTTCACATAAATACCGATCTTCGAAGCGATCGTCAACTACCGAACGATTGAACGTTTCGTTTACCTTTTCTGATATCGGTACTATCGCGCATCTCGTTAACATTTTGGTGGCAGCGGTGGGATACCATTTTTTGGTACTACTGTCGCGACCCCTTAACAACTTGAAACGTTTGGGGTATACTTTCATACATTCATTTCATACAAAATATACCCCATCGGCCAGCGGCGTTAGTTTGGAGCCGTCGTGACTGATCGGTTAAACTATCTCTGCAGAGAAATGGTCAATTTGCACAAGATTGATAATCATGCGAAACACGAAAAGTCTCACGTCTCGTAAACGCTAACGAATTAATCTTGGCCCGATGTGTATAATCAGCGCGGCCAAAATTCGATCACGCTAGATCAATAAATTATTCAAATCGATGATAAATGCCCTCGTCCCCACCCCCTCCCCCACCCATCAATAGATGTGGCCGCGATGATCTATATGCGCCATGTGTAATTTGAGTGCGCTTGTCGATCAATTTACACGATTTGGTTTGATCGAATAATCATTAAGTACGGGGCGCCGGAGTCATTACGTGATCTCGAACATAATATATATCGTGATATGTTTTCAATGTTAACATCAAGGTTGAAATAATCACAGCGTGGTAGGGCATGAATCAAACGTGTCAGGACATCGTCTGTTTTTATGGGCCGACGGCCTCTTAGACACCATTAACAAACCTACGTGTGTTCGCCGGACCTGCGAGTGCGTATACGCACGTGTGATCGGACGTTGCCTAATCCACGCAATCACAAATAATTACTTTATTTCCAATTCGGAGTTGTGGCAAAGCTTTGTGGACAGCTTAATTACGAGAATTCGCTAAAAGTTACTAAACGTTTGTGACCTATCACGAAAGCTGATTAAAAGCAAAAATTAAGACATCAATGATCATCATTTGTCAGCCACGAGATATTCACTCGCTGAGCGTATGGTCCGTACCAGACTTTCAAATGGTAGTTGAGGCCAAAGGAATCTGAGTCTCATAAGTCCATTCCGCGGGCATCCAAGCCGTCTCAGTATTTAAAGAGTTTTCCTTCTCTTGCCCTTGCTGACATTGAACGTGTATCTTACCAGACTCCCAAATGGTAATCGAGGTCAAAGGAATCTGTATCTCACATGCGACATGAAAGCTCCCCTTCTGTGTCCATACCATGAGAACCCAAGTCGTCTTGGTATGCAGTTTTTTGTAAACAGCTTTCCTTGTATCTTCCACCACTGTCGGCATTAGATTTTATCCCCCCAACTGTGTGTGTTTGTTTGTGAACTTTATTACTAGGGTGTTCCTTCCCAGGGGTTTATTTATAAGAAAAGAGGTATTTGGATTAAAAAATTGTCAAATTCATTTGGTTTATTAGCAAAATGTTGTTAATGTGACTAATCAACGGTATCTCTGTTGCGTAATCGTAACATATCGGATTTTACCCTCCCAACTTTGTCCAGGCAAGTAGGAAGAGGTATGCCCCGGTATTCTTTCCCATCTTCTCCAAGCGTATCACTTATAACAAATGGAAAGTGATTATTAATCTTTGCCCGTAATAACAATCTTATTATACTTGATTTGATTGGTTTTGTTTGGTAGAAAAAGGTTGCTAACCATTAAATGTTTGATTATGTAGCTAATTATCGGTATCCCTGTTACGTAGTTGTATCTTATATTTTTTATAGGGTTTATCTTGGGAAATAATTTAGTTAAATAACAAATCTTCAAAGTTCGTTCTATTTATCAATGCTCCAAAAGAAATACTTCTCACTTTTGTTCTTTTAAATGCTTTTGGTTTTTCAACCTTTTCTCCGAAAGATTTCTACATTTTCGAATCTTTAATTTTTTTTATGCATGAATTTAATTTATGCACAGATCAGCATAACCGGATAATTTGCACACGGATAGTCGATATTGATGATGTAACAGACTAATAACAATAAATTATTCTAATTGTTCATCATCATCATCATTTGCCAGCCACGAGACTCACTAGCTGACAGTTTGGGCCTTAGACTCTCGAATGGTAGTCGAGGCCAAGGGATTCAGTGTCTAATAATGGTGAGATGACTCCTCATTTACGTCCATACCGCGGTGGGTAAACCGTCTAGGTATGCAATTTTTTGTGAAGAGGTTTTCTTCTCTCCGTTATTGCTGGTATCGGATTAATCTTTACGAGTAATAACAATCTTACAATCATGGGTAAAAAGTAAGAGGAGCGAACGTATCGAGACTATATCATTTTCGACCGTCAGTTTAGGGTTTTCCTTCCCAGGGTACACTGGTTATGTGATGAGAAATCCGCTAGAGATTGGATATACATATGCACATATAGATACCGTTTTCTCTTAGTTTTCGTGATAATTTGCAGAGCACTATAATATGGCTTACTTAATCCTTTTTTTTTCAACTTCAAACCATATTTATTTATTTTTATATTCATAAGTCAATATAAAATTAATTTATTAATTAATGCCTACCTCTCCCACATGTTTTCTACCCCTTTTTTGTAAAAATTAGATGGTTTTTTACTTGCTATACATTATTAAGGTTGTAATGAATGCTCTAAATATCTTGCTTAAGTTGACGAATAAAAAGGATGCGATAGAGCTTTCCACTTTAATGGTTTTATTGTTCACTTGTAGTTTCACTAATAGTTTTATTGTTCACTATTACTGACTTAAGATGGTTTTTCTTAAAAACCCATTAACGGTTTTTGATTACATTATCGTATAAAATCCATTTCTCGTCTCCAGTGACAACTTGCGCCAAAAAAGCTCGTTTTAGACTTTGACATTTTACTAGACTTAAACAGTTTCTATTAATTTAAAAATTTATGTGCTTTAGGATTTAAATGAATTAATTATTTACATACCTTCTAAGATTGACTGCCACCTAGATTCATCTCTCAGAGTTGTTAGTTTTTTTTAATGTATTATAGATAATTACAGCATCAATTCGATTGACAGTAGTAGTTAGATAATATCTTTGAGATGTAGTTTTGAAATAATATGATTTGAATCACTTTTCAAGTTATGAACGGCCAATAAAACAACATATTTAACTAGAAACAAGATCATAGGAAATGATTAAATGCCCAGTAAAAAAATGTTTATATCGATAGTTTAATGATCGTATGTAATAATATGTAGGCCTAAAGCAACTTGTTATAGAAACCCATAATGAGTTGGATTTAAAGTAGACATTTAAGGAATATCTTTTTTTTTTTAATTCGATTCATATTAATCATAAAAACGAATATTTTTATTTAAATTATTTATTTTGTTAAAATATTATGGCTTGTATGTAACATGCATAGTATGTCGATAATGCAAGTTAACCGCGACTGAGCTAAATTAATAGTCGGATAGGTGTCCGACGAAAACTATGAATTCAGGGAATTCTTTATGACACTGGCCAGGGGGTATTTAAGAGGAAGAGACCCATTACCTCCCCATGTTTTATAAAAATATGTATGTAGGTAGTTTGGCGCGTTGGAATTAAATAATTTAATGGCTTCTATCCTACGTTGAATAAATATTTATAAAATAAATTATATAAATTTCAATCCAATTGAAATAATATTAAAAATTAACTAGTGTCGTGGTTTGACACTGGGGGAATATTAGTGTGAGTGACTCATTCCCATTGCATCTTTATCAAATCGTTATAAGGGGATGCATTGGAATCGTTCTGTTGTGCCAGCGATCAATTGTAGTCATATAAATAAAATTAAAAATAATCTGAAAAAAATATGTTGACTAAATTATTTAATTTAAATTATAATCCTTGCTATTGGTATAAATTTATTCATTCATTCATTGATGATTGGATGTATGTATGTTCATAGAGGTACGTCATAATTTAAACGTCGGCCATTTACTATTTATTATCATTAATTAACGCAAACACTAATCCTCGAGCTACTAATTACTCTTGAGCACACTCGCCGCTAATGAATGCACGTGCAAAACAGCAACGTGCAATGAAAGCGCCATAACATTTTCATAGACCAATCAAAGTCCCGCTTCGGGGAACCCGGATTGGCCACCCCTGCTCTAATCAGCCGACTGCGCGTACTTGATTTTCGTAAATCGGTTACATGTGCACAATAGGAAGAGACTGCAACAGGTCTGGTTAACCTTTATCGGGCGGGCGACTTTCGTTCTCACGGCGCTGCACAGTGGGCCCGTATTTATGGGCGCCCATATCTCCGTTGAGAAATAAAAAGGGCAATGGCATACCTGCTTCCTAGTGTACTCCATTCCAATAATTGAAATGACCCCATCGGTGGCATATTAATAGATGACCGGTATGAGCGCATCTTCACTCGTGTAGAGGCACGGTTGCACTCGCTAGCTACATCATTTCAATATTTATTAATAAAAATTACAGATTTGAGAAACAAAAACATGTAAACATAAGGGAAATAAAGTCTGAAGTAATCTAAATAAATCCTTAATAGGAACATAGAAAGGAAAGAATTCAAATGTGCACCACATCGAATTTTATATTTTATAATAATTATTTATTTTACATATATATTACACAACCGATTATCCAGGTTAATGGCGGAAAGAGTCATAATTTTTGAAGAGCTATTATATTCTTGTATTGATATTCTCATTAATCGATCTCTACTAACCTAGCCGTACCGATGGGGTATATTTGGGACCCCAGGTCTTTGATTTTTCTCGAATAACTCTTTTAATATAAATCCTACATGGCAATTGCGGAAAAAAATAAAAATAACAATAGGCGTTTCTATTCGCTTTGTACCGGATGCGAGCGAGAAAAAACATTTCGCAAGTGCAAGTGGACCCCACACGTGTCTAATGATTTATGCACGGGTTAAATGCGTGTCGCATTAATGCGTATTTTAGAAGTATTCATCAATATCTTGACCTAAAATGCTTGGGGTCTATTTTTATAGTCATTTTATAGTAAATAGATCCTATCGGCCGACGCCGTTAGTTTCAAACCTCCGTGATGGATCGTTTAATAAAGATTTAATGCTATAACTAAGATTTATAATTTATAATTCTTCACTTGCATCCCAATTAACTCACTTGATTGAGATTGAAAATAATATTTGCCTTGCTTATACGTTGAAACCCCGGAGTACATGTATTGTACTCTAACCACTTCTAAAGGTTTACCTGGAAATTGAACATTAGCTCACATATTTCACTTGTTTAATGTTTAGTTTAATAACCAATCCTCAAAGATCCTTTTATTTATTCATGCTCCTTTCTGGCATATTACAGGAATTATTTTTACGTATGTCCCTTTAAATGCTTTTAGTTTTCAGCTTTTCTCCGAAGGATTTCGACGTTTTCGAATCTTTAATTTTTTATGCACGAATCAGCATGGCTATCATCATGGCAAGGATCTTTGCAAATGAGAGGTCCCCTTAGTAAGAAGGAAGAGGGCGCAAAAGTATCTTAACTAATTCGATTATCGACCTTCGTTCAAGGGTTTTCCTTCCCATTTGGTATTATACTTGATTTTTATTGGTTTGGTCTAGTAGAAAAAGGTTGCTAACCATTAAATGTTTGATTATGTGGCTAATTATCGGTATCTCTATTACGAAATCTTATATTTTTTATAGGGTTTATCTTGTGAAATCATTTAGTTAAATAATCAATCTTCAAAGTTCGTTCTATTTATCCATGCTCTAACAGAAATACTTCTCAGTTTTGTCCTTTTAAATGCTTTTGGGTTTTCAACCTTTTCGAGTCTTTAATTTTTTTATGCATGAATTTAATCTATGCACAGATCAGCATAACCGGATAATTTGCACACAATCGATATTGATGATGTAACGAACTAATAACAATAAAGTATTATAATTGGTAATCATCATCATTTGCCAGCCACGAGACGCTCACTAGCTGAGAGTTTTGGCCTTAGACTCTCAAATGGTGGTCGAGGCCAAGGGATTCAGGGTCTAATAATGGTGAGATGACTCCTCATTTACGTCCATACCGCGGTGGGCTAAGCCGTCTAGGTATGCGGTATTTTGTAAAGAGGTTTCCTTCTCTCAGCCATTGCTGGTATCGGATTTCACCCTCCGCACGAGTATGAGGGGGTTTGTATCTCATTAATGAGGAGGAAGAGGGCGCAAACGTATCTAAACTAATTCGATTATCGACCTACGTTCAAAGGTTTTCCTTCCCATTTGGTATTATAGTTGATTTTGATTGTTTTGATAAAAAAAAATTGCTAACCATTTAATGTTTGATTATGTGGCTGTAATTTAATTATGGATATCTCTGTTACGTAATTGTGTCTTAAATTAATTTGTTAGGGTTTATCTTCCCAAAAATAATTAGCGGCAAGGTATATTAATTGGGGATTAGGTTGCTTACAGTATATATTGTAATGAATACATAAAAAAATACATTTATCGTATAATATTTGTATGTTTTTAATTGATTTGATTTACGATACAGAAATATCAGCACGGTATTAAATGGAAGAATGATACCACAATGTATTTGGCATGCACGATGTGAACATCACTTTACATATTATCTCAGAGAGTCCGACGCGAGACTAGCGTCGTACCTGCTTTACGGTATCGCAAGCTGTCCTACAGGTGTAAACCTGTGAAAATAAACAGATTTAACTGCGACACTCAGCCATAATCGCTAAGTTTTTTTTTAGCGATAACCGACATATTTATACGATAATATAAATCGAAAAATAAATAAAAAGGCAACGAACGGCCCGCCGTATGCAAATCGCTGCCGATTTTATTATGCACGCTGAAAATTGAATATAAAATGTCGGTGGCCACATCAACCCGGTGGGATGTGATCTCGTTTCGAGTTTATTTAAACGCTTATCGGGGTCCTTGGTCACGAACGAGCTAATTGTGACCCGAGTAATGTCGAGCTTAACGCACCGGGCTCGGCCCGGTCGTCACTTTCGCGAGGGCCCTCGCGATAATAAGTTTATGTTATTTGAACTTAATATCTCGCGTATGGATGTTGGCAATATTCACCACGGGGAGCCGACCCCGACTCGTAACATAAATATCGCTCCCAACGTCCTCCCATCTCAGTATATAATGGACTAATCCCGACAACATGGACAAATTTCGACATATACCAATTGTATCGATTCAATACGACAAAAATACACGATAGATTACAAAAAAAACCCCAAAAAAATACATGTACGTATTCTAGTAAATTACGATTTATCGCAATAATTTTACATAAATAAATAAAGTATACATAAAACTGCAGTGCAAATTTATTGCATTGCCAAATTCAAGGTATCGTGTGACAATGTTTATCTCGTTTTAATAAATAATATACAGTAATTCTTATTTTATTAATTAATTTTATTGAAATCGAGGTAGATAAAACATCGAATTTTTCAGAATAAAAATATTAATAATATGTAAGACATATTATGGATATAAATTATAAAATATGGTGGGACCAGAATTCTATTGTTTCGACATTATTAACAAAATTCTAATATTTTTAAGGTCAATTTAAATATTTCGTAAATTCATAATCCAATGCCGAGCGAAATAAAGGTAAATCCTCTTTGGTTGACAAGAAATTTTGTAAAAAGCCGCGATTTAGAGGAAATGCTATAGTAGGACTGTATATAGTGTAGAATCATCGTCATCATCTAAGGTCTGCCACAAGGCTCTCACTCGCTGAGGGCATGGGCCTTACCAAACTCTCGAATGGCATCGAGGCCAAAGGAACCTGAGTCTCACTTGTGACGTGAGGGCTTTCCTTTCGTGTCCATACTGCGGGGACCTAAGCCGTCTTAGTATGCAATTTTTTGTGAAGAGTTTCCCTCTCTTGGCCATTTGCTGGCATTGGACGTACATCTTCTACCATGTTGGTATCGGATTTTACCCTCTCCATTATGTCCAAGCAAGTAGGAGGGGGTTTGTCTCGTTTGTTCTTTGTTTATTCTCTTCTCTAAGGCGTTAGTTATCTGCTTATAACGAGTCACAAGTGACAAGTAGCGAGCGAACACACACACATGTTTTTTTTATTATATTATCACTATCATTATTTACCAACTACGAGACACTCACTCGCTGAGTGAATATAATCCACCAGACTCTCAAATGATAGTCGAGGCTAAATGTACGTGAGTTCTCACATGACGCAAGGACTCCCCTTTTGTGTCCATTCCGTTTTCCTAGTATCTTCTATCATAGATGTCATCGGATTTTACCCTCCCAACTGTGTCTATGGGAAGAAGTCAAAGCTAGCATTAACCATGTTGCGTAATATCAATGCTTTCATCGTGGTAAAGACTTTTCAAAACAAAAAGTGTTCTTATTGAGGATACTCATAAGCAAAATTATCAAGATTAAGTCGTTTATCGACCTCAATTACTAGGGTTTTCCTTCCCAGTGTATATTGGATCTGTTGGTGAGAAAAAGAAATATTTAATTTGAAAATTATTAAAGTACTAATGAATTTTTGTCACCTTTGACTAAAAATTTGTAATATTTCATTTTGATTGGTTTGGTTTATTAGAAAAAGTCGATTAAAATTCTTTACCCTCCTGACTATGTCCAGGCAAGAAAGAGGGGGTTGACCTGGCTATTCGTTCTCATCTTCTCTGGGCGTATCTGCTTATATTCGCGCAATAGCAATCCTTTCATCATGATAAATACCTTCTCAAATAGAGGCTTAGAAAAAAAAAGAGCATCGAAAGTATCGAGACTAGACCATTTATCGGTCAACAGCTTAGGGTTTTCCTTCCCAGGGCATATTGGTCCTGTGTACATGTACATATTTTTCAGTATATTATTTTAGAAAGAATTTTATTATAGAAAAGAATTGAATTCTTAAAAATACTAATTAATTTTAAATTGAGGAATGCCAACATTAAATAAAATATGGTATAAAAAGATGAATTTAATCACATTGTAATTGATTGCCTTTGTAACTTTGGCTAATGGATGCAATATAATATTTATATAATAAAAATGCGCATCAAAATAAATTAGTAAAGTCTAATAAAACCACTTTTTAAATATGTACATATATTATAAGCCATTTTTAAAAAAAAATTGTCTTATTTATCATTGAAATGATATATTTTAAAAAAATAAATCTGATAAATTAGGTCATTGTATTTTACTTGATTTTCTAATCTAGCTGTTATTTTAGTTTCATCATAGATTTGTTTTAAATGTTTTTAATAAATCGCCATGTAGATTCGACCATTTAAAATGATTACAACAGGATTTGCTTTGTCTATCTGTAGGAATGTACATAATCATCAAACTTATTGGATCCGTTTAATTATTTAAGCCGGTTTTACAGTCCGAAAGCTATAAAAGCCGACAGAAATCTAAATTTTATTCCCTTCTGTGTACTAATCGAATCAATTTTTGGCCGACACTGTATCAAATAAGGCGATTACTATGTAAATCGTCCGAATGACCCACCGGCAATAAAGATGCACCGCAGCCTCTCCGGCGATTTGAGTAACTTTACTGGAGTATACAAATGCCCGAATTTATTTACTGGTTCTCGAAAGAAATATACATGACTTAAATATGACTTTAGTGTGGTATAAAATTTTATTTGTCGTAATGCGTAATTTGACGAAATATTCGCTCCAAATTAAATCGGTCCATCTCTCCTCGGCCGTCTTCCTTTCACCATCATTAGTACTCGACAATAATGCAGACGATGAGAATTTATTGGCATCAGCCAAAAAGAGGAACATAAACGTTTGTCTTGTTTAATGATGTCGTTTTTATAAATTAACGGATCGATTTCGTTTTTACGGTAAAATGTATATTTTTTTGTGATTTTTTTTTCCTGTAAAAATAAGCATATACACATAACTCACGACGGCCATCCAGTTCAACTGGTGCGGAAGACAATCGACGTGGTCGACTTGTAAACATCGACAGCGGCATGTATATTCAATTAATTAAGTTATGTTAATTTATGCAAGTGTCATACCACACCTTTTCTAGAATTGGCGATATAAATATTTTTATCTCTCATTAAAAAAATATATAATCCATCGCATAGTCTCAGACTTATCGGTCGTTTAAATTTAAATGTATTCAATAGAGTATTCGTTATAATGCCCATATGGTATATTCTTTATAAGACAATGCGTAATAATACGCCATTTCGTTGAATCAGAGTCTAGCAGTCTGGCGTGGAATTATTCTAGATCGTATTGGACTATGACAGGACTACTTTCAAAACGACCCGCACCGAAGACGTTTCCGCGAGATTTACGATAATGTGCACGTCTCTCTTCTCTCTTTCTGTCTCTATCCCTTTCTAGATGTGGAAATATGTCAGCCGATCTTCGACTTAACGACCACAAAAATCTGAATAAAATAATCGGTGACAAAATTGAAATACAGTCGGTCGATTATTAATTGGCGACCGGTTTCGGCTCTGATTTGGTCAATGAGTCTGCAGCGGTGCACCTCGCCCACCTCAAAGAGTAATCACCATTGTTCGGACATTGTTCCGACAGGCCGGTTGATTGGATGTCTGCAAGTTTACGGCTAATTGAGATCGACCCGAACTAGAGCGGTAGCATGGCGGTTAATTAATATCAACTGAAGTTGATTCGTTCGACATTTAAGTAAAAAAATACAATTTATTTTAAAAATCAAGCTAAGTGGAGGAAAGCCCAAAATTTAGCATTTTTGGCAAATTGCTTGGGTTGTTTAATTGATCCCTCTTCTTCTGAAAAAAAACTTCTTTTCGACCGTTCTCAAGTTACATTAATACATCGTTGCTCATTTCCGTTGAATGACTATTACTCAAACTAACAAATTCGTCTTACTCTACATTTAAATTAATTTTATTTGGTTATTTCAACAAGATCTTAAATAACTACGTCAACTTCTTCAGTTGCTGTATTACTCTCCTCAAACAATCGGGGGGTGAGTGTACTTCATACATAAGATATTGCAACTGTATTTAAAACAGCTTTTTAAATCCTGTACTCTTTCCAAAAATGGGTTAATGATTTTCCGTTCTGTCCATCATTTTTTTTATTTTCATTATCACAAGCAACAGCAAAATCTTAAATGGTTATCATTATGATGATTTTTAAAGCAATACTTTTTCCCTCTTGAAAAAAATGATGAAAAAACCAGTCCTCAAAAATTTCTCGAGTCAACCATACTCTTCGATTTGATTTCCAAATGATAAGTAATAATGGTTTTGGAATATTCTTTAGGGTTCTTGGGGTTTCGCTGTGGTATATTAGAAGTGGTTTGATTTTGCAATCTTCAGAAGCATTTCCACCAAGTAAAAGTGTTGCCAGTTGGGATATGTATGACCGATCTAACATTTTTTTCTATTATAGACCTCTTTGATTCTCATTAAAAAAATGTTGTGGTAGGTAATACTCATTCTTTATTATTTATGTCAAACTCATGATCATTTTTTTAGCTCCCTCCGTGTCTGCACTGGCAGCTTTGCTCATTATTTTGATGTTGTGTAGTTTAGAACGGCCTTTAAACTTTTAAAACCATCCGTGGCTTGCAATAAATGTATAGTTATTAGCACTATCACCATTTTTACGCTTAAGATCCTGAAAAAGACGTAGGGCTTTCTCCTGTATAAGCATAAGGATTAAAATTTGTCGGTTGCTGCATATCTACTATCCATTTCTTTCCAGCATTTTTTCCATTTCTTCTATTATTATTAATGTTACTCTTTTCTTTGCAATTATTGTTGATTGCATCGGTGCTGATCTTTTTTACGTGATTCATTATTTTAACCTATTGTTCCATTTGTAGAATCACTGATTTTAAAGAGTCGAGGAATGTTAAAAAAAACTAAGTTTTTTTTTTAAATTGCGTAAGTCTGAAATCGTGTAACTCGAGGACTTACTCTATTATATGATATTAAGAAAATTCTGCATACCGCATTAGTACATATTTTTTTGTTTTTTACATAAAACCCTTTCGATGCTATAAACCAATAGAAAAGCTTCAACTTGTACCTTTTAAATTAGCTTTAAAACCCCCATTATATGATAACTTATAACATATTATAATGTAGGAATTGTTTGGATCGGGAATATGACTGTCCACTATATCGTCGATTACCATAACTTCAGATATCATCATGTTAAAGTCAAAATCCACATAATTTTGCAAGGGTTCGTCAGAAATTAGTTCTTAGTCATCAATAGCTGAGAATCAACTCCTTAGAATTTTAAAATACGTCCTCTTGTTTATTATTGATTCCAGCATTTCTTCTAAAATAGACACAAATAGTATTTTTTAAATATCCTTACAAGGTCTTATAATAATGCCTAAAAGCACCGATTATTCCCAAGTCCAATGGTTGAAGTTCATTCATACAATTTGGAGGAAAAATGCCAATTTTATCATTATTTGCCATTTACGAAACATTAAATTGCTGAGTTTTTGGGTTTCAACAGACTTTTGGAACGTAGTCGAGGCCAAGGGAGTCAAAATCTCACAATGCGTGAGGACTCCCGAATTCCTCCCGAGGAGTATTTTACTCTTCGCTTTTCTAGGGGTTAAAGCGTGACGAGTCAAAGCTAGCATTTTCGTTGTTACGTAATACCAATCCTTTCATTATTGTAAGGACTTTTCCATATGAAAGATCTCCTTATTGAGAAAGAAGAGCAAGCAAAAGTGTCGAAACTAGATCGATTATCGACCTTCATTTAGGGTTTTCCTTTCTAGGGTGTATTGGTTTTACTAGTGAGAAAAAGTGATATTTGAATTTGAAAAAAAAAACAGACTGGTAGTGAATTTTTGTATCGGTTGATTTGATTTAACAATCGATTTAGATCGGTTTGGTTTATTGCAAAAGGTTTCTAACCATTAAATGTTTAGTTAAGTGGCTAATCAGCGGTATCTCTCTGTTACGTAATCGTAACTTTTATTCATTTGTTAGGATTTTTTCTTCCCGGGGTATAATGGTACGGCTCGAAAATATACATGAACAATAAATATGGCTTTTATTTAGAGACTTGCCGTCCGTATTGTGTGGCGCACACAGGCGCCAGAAGATTAGATGCGCTGAGAGGCGCTAAGAGAGGGAAAATATTAACTATCAATTCATTAAACATTCTATTTCCTGATTGTTTTTATTGTAAAGGGGGGGTATAGAAGCCCCAATTAATGTTCTGCACACAGGCACCATTGTCAGCGCGCCATTGCCTACATTAATTGAAACAATTCTTTAAAAATGGATTTTATCGTTAACCATCCATCCAAATATTAATCACCGTGGATTATAAATAAATAAATAAAGCTGATATGAACCCTTTCAAAATAATAATTTCCTTTAGGTTGGTAGAGTAAAAAAAAATATTTTTCTTAGGTAGCGCACCCCTGATACATAACTAGAAATGCTGGAATCGCCAAGTATTTGCTTTGCGGTAATCTGTCGTGTTCAAATTTGTAGTGGCGAGCTCACGACCGCTGATAATGCTATAGTTTCCGCGAAAGCCCGGCTCCGTCTACTAGAATTTCCGATGTAAATCCGTATCGGCGCGTTGGCATTCCGCTCTGATGGCTCTGCCTTCCCGGCCAGGAATTCGAGCTCCACACTTATTAGCCGCTCATAATGCTGTCAGGCCACGTGGAAAAAATGTGCCGATCAGACACTGTGGCGAGCAAACGTGTGGCCGGTATAGCGGCCCTGGGCACGAGGAATCCAAGGGGGATGGAATGCCACGCGACGTCTCTATATAGCAGCGGCACGATCTACTTTGCAATATGCACCACTAGAAAAACGCGAGGAACAAATCGATTCTAGATACCAAGTAATTGATTCTGGATACGAGAAGATCGTAACTGGAGTAAAATACTAATCAGATGGTAATAAATCCTAACAAATTCTTCGTGCCTGACGATCGGGACCATTTTGATGGTTGTCTATCAAATCTACATCTCATAAATACATATCGATAAGATATCTACAGTCCTCTTGATAATCCAAGTGTCTGACTTGTCCTTACCAATACAATACCAATAAAAAAAACAATTTCTATTATTTTTTATCAAACATTGTACATCTGCTTTTAAACAAAAATGTATGTCTCGCAGAATTAAAAATTACCATAAAACCCTATCGCGATCCCACCTTACACCATATTCATAATTATGTTAATCTCGGGGTCACAGTGATCATAAACACAGTGTGGTCCAAACATCGCATCTATCTTGCTCCAGGCAAGTCTAAAAAATGTACAATCTTTTCAAAGGTAAAAATCAAACCAAAATCTGTCCTTATAACGAGCATTTTTCTCCTATCACCATTAATGACAACCTACTATCAGATTATATGAGATATTCATAACAAAATTATTCTAAAATCGATAGGATATGTGGTCTATAAATTTAAGGCACGACTAAGATGTCAAATTTCAACATTAATGAACGCTTCCAGTCAAGGTTCTATGGAAGAAAACCAACGGTACATACCAAATTAACTGATTAAAATTTAAATCACACGAAGGTCTCCTATGTCAACCGCAGATGGATGACAAAGGAAGTCAAAGCAAAAAGAAAAACAATATTCGACTAAACAAGGTTCTAGCTTAGGGGATAAGATTGCTAGACCCCAGATGGGTTTATCGCATATGCTACCTAAGGTAGCCGTCATAGCTTGAGGGTGACAACAATCGAATGATTGTCAAGTTAGCTTAGTAGAGCTGAGTGTTGTCACGTTTCGATATCGAACGTGGTGGCGATTTCGTCACCTGGCTGGTGACCTGGTCCGTATTTAAAGAGCCTAGATAACCTGGAGAACAGCTGTCGCAGTCCTGGCATCAGAGTTGAGATGGATGTGCGTCTGCTGGTGCTTTGGAGATGGATAGAAGAATCCCGAGACCGGGGGAAATCGCGTATTGTCCTCTATTTAGAAAAGAATCCTCTTCAGGTTAAAGTAAACTACCTTCGGCCACGCCAAACTCACCCCATGCGGAGGCCGACTTGATGAGCCAAGAGAGAGGAGGACCCCGCAAGATTGGGAACGACCCCACACCCGATCCGTATAAACACTTGCAGTGAGCTTTGGTTTCACCTCACGGAATGATGAATTAGTTCCCTTCCCGCTATCCTCACGCCCAGCACCGCAAGGCTTGCGATTGAGTAGAATTGTGGGGAGTTGCCAATTCTACACACTCCATTCCTTACTCTAAAGTTAAGGAAATTCCAATGTAGACCTCCGTTGCTATGCTATCATCAATTGCAATTGAATCAGACTTAGCATGCCCATTTCATCATCTGAACACTGAGGCTGACTGGGATATTGGATTGCGCAACCCATATAGTGGTAGACAAAGGGTCACTCGCTTAGGATGCGCCCAATGACGCTCCGTCCGTCGATGGAAGATCCTCGTCGAAGGGGTGCGCTAGTTTCCGAACCCAAAGCCGCCCACTTCAGGTTAGAAGGCTTTTTAATTAATAAGTCAACTGCTACTGAGCGCAGATATTACTCGGATGGGTGACCATTCCGAAAAAAATGAGTGACGCTGGTCTACAGAGGTATTGGATAGAGGTTGACGACCTTAAATTCACAAAAAACGGATTGTCAAAAAAAATGCTGAAGTGCAGGCAGCAGCGCTCTTCAGTTTAAAAAAGTACTGCGGTGCAGAAGGTAACGAAAAACCACTGCACTATATATTCCCACGAAAACCATGTCTATGATCCACCATGTCCAGATATTTATTTTGTACCATCATCATCATCATTTGCCAGCCACGAGACACTCACTTGCTAAGCGGATATGCCTTACCAGACTCTCGAATGGCAGCCGAGGCCAAAGGTACCTAACTCTTATAAGTGACGTAAGAGTTCTTTCTCTGTGTCCATACCACGGATACCCAAGCCGTCTCGTTATGCGGTTTTTTGTAAAGGTTTTTACCTCTCTTGGCCATTGCTGCATTGGACGTGTGTCTTTTATCACCGTTGATATCGGATTTTACCCTCCAGACTGTGTCCAAACAAGAAGGGGGTTAGACTCACTATTCGCTTTTCTCTTCTATAGGGATTAAGGCGTGACGATTCACAGCTAGCATTAACCTTGTTGCGTAATGGCAATCGACTAGACCATTTATCGGTCAACAGTTTAGGGTTTTCCTTCCCAGAGCATACTGTTTCTACGTTGAGAAATCCCTCAGAGACAATATATAAATATGCACATATATATAATGGTTTTAGTTATTTATTATTTTATTATTTTGTTATAAATGTGTGCTTAAAAACCGAAATGATATTTATTGACTGAACTAATAATCATAAAATAAACTATATTATATATACAAATATCACAATGATTAATATGATAATTGACACAAAAATGGTTGTAATGGCCTCGTCATCATTAACATTTCTCCTACGATTTTCGAAGTTATGCATAATTAGATGACATGCTGTTGATGATACAAATAATAAATTGTCTATATCAAAAGCGTTTAATATTAATGTTCATTAATCATATACAAGAATATTGTTTTCATGCTATTATGACCTAATTAAAATCTGTCAATTGTGTTATATAAATCTGAGTAATAATGCGCAAATAGTGAGTTGCTTATTAGTGACTTGTTCTTGTTTACCACTCCCACGTAGTGAATTTAATATGAATGTGTAGTTTGATATACGGTAAAGATCCATCGCGATATGAGGTCATATTTAATATAGATCATCAACGCTCGATTAGATTTAAATAAATTATGCAAATTCGCGCACATTTGCGGAATATATTTTCAACGCTGTGTAATAATACATTCATCATAGTAATATAATTTGTAATAAAAATTGGGCTCTAACATTGACCTCGGCAAATGTGGCTTCTTCAAAGTGGCATGTTGTCAAACAAGCAAGGTCTCATTTGAATAGGACGGTTTCGCCTATTCCAAAATATATATATATAATCATCCAACACTATGACAAATATCTCGAATTTTTCCGTATAATTATCGTTGAATAGGCCTACTTCAGAGTTATTCAATCCGTATTAAACGCGTATTTGTACGAAACGTCACTCTCTCAATGCACGAATAGTTTTACGAAGAGTGCTGATGGAATGTATAATCTGAATTTAATTACAGTGAAACCCAGTTTTTACGTTTTTGAAGGGACCGATAAAATAATAAAGCTATTTGGAGGAAAACGTAGTCTAAACAAAAATTGTGGATGGGTTTCTTCTCCATGGATTTTTTCTTCATAAAAAACGCAAATTGAAACACGAAATATACGACAATTAAAATTGTATGTATACAACCGATACGTCACGACGGCTCAAAACCATCGTCGCTGACCGATGGGGTCTATTTTGTATGAAAATAGACCTCAACAATTTCATAGATTGATTAATTCTTCGTGACATTTAAAAAAATGGATTATTTTAGGAATAAAAATAGTTATTTATGACATAAAATAGTAGAAAAATCCAAAATATCTGCGGAATTAATGCGACACGGTGAGGTGGGTGCGCACAGAGCGTAGGCCCGTCGCGAATGAGGTTCGCTCCCCGATCGGAGCATGTTATTTCTCCACTGGCACAGCACGATATTTTTTCTCGCTCCCACTTACACATGCGAAATGTTTTTTCCCGCTCATATCTGGTACGGAGCAATAAAAAACATCGTACCCGTACCATTGTAAAACAATATTGTTGTTTTAATTTGTTTTCGCAATTGCGGACAATAAAGGCCAATGATTATTTATATTCATTTTTTAAACATTTAGGATTTATTTTAAGAGAGCTATTCGAGAAAAATCAAAAACTTGGAATCCCAAACATACCCTAATCGCCACAGCTAGGTTAATCCACGTTTTACGGGGTAGATTGCTTTATGTTTTTAAATATAAACAACCTACAATCGGTGCATAACATTTAAAAAAAATGAATAATTGTATGAATAAAAATAGTTATTCGTGATATTAGTAGAAAAATCTAAAATATCAATCTAATTTTGATTTTTTTACTAATTGATGCGATGCGAAGATAACGTGCGCACATAGCGACGGGGGATTGAGGCTCGCTACCGGATCGGTTTCTACCTTGGCACAGCACGATATTTTTTCCCGCTCGGACTTGCACATGCGCGATGTTTTTTCTCGCTCATATCCAGTACGGCGGTAAAACAATATTTTTGTTTTTATTTTTTTTTTCGCAATTGCGGAAAATAAACAAGTAGGATTTATATTAAAAGAGTTATTCGAAAAAATCAAAAATTTGGAATCCCAAATATACCTTATCGGCACAAGTATGTTAGTTCACGTTTTATGGGGTAGATTGGTTTTTTTTAAATATAAACAACCTACAATCGGTGCCATACATATTATTACAAAAATAAAAGTTATCAGCGATTGAGCTAAGTGAGTACCCGGATAGGTTAATTCTCCGGCGACAAAATCTATGAATTCAGGGAATTCTATATGACATTGTGGGGAATGTATTTTATGTTATACTAATCATCTATTTTAGGCAAATAAATAAATATATTTGATGTAACTAATATATTCATATTAAAAAAAATACATTTCGATTCGTATAAAAAATATGATAATTAATGTCAATTTAAAATAATTAAATTCGAGGTTTGAGTTATAACACGTCTGATTTTTCAGGTCAATGATTATTTATATTAATTCTTCAGACTTTTTTAGACCAATACAACAATTTTGGGACATGTAGGATTTATATTAAAAGAGTTATTCGATAAAAATCAAAAAATTGGGGTCCCAAATAGACCCCATCGGCACGGCTAGGTTATGATATAAGTACTGATTGAGAGATTCGCTAAATTTCTGATTTCTAATATTCATTTATAGTATTTAAAAATGTCACTGTATATACACAAGTGAAGCAGATGACTCCATCGAACGTTTAGGAAATATCTATAATATATTTAAGTGGAAAAAAATATATTCATTTTTATTGCCGGCTTGTTCTAGTTCAGCGATCATCTTCGTTTTAATCGGACACATCTTAGAAATTTAAATATTTCTGTTATAAAAAAAAATAATTAAAAGCGTCTGTCAGGCTCGTACACCTGTTGCCATATTGGTCATAACGAACGTGTCGCGGAAATGGCCGTAATCGAATCATTCTCCATAATTTATGGCTAACTGTGAGATAAAATGTGACAAATATTATCATAAATATACAATTCTCGCTTCGGTCGACCGACGGCCATACATATTCAAACACGGCTATGTTCGTTGCGAGCTTTATCCAATGATGGATATGTCCGTTCCGAGAACGGGGGCATCCAATCGTCTTAGGACTCGAGGGTTAGACATCTATAGATCATCATTGTTCAATTTTAATTGCTATCTAGAGAATATGTCGAGAAATTTATTGTTCTTGCGATTGAATTGCAAAATAGTATAGATTTATTAGAGCACTTTGATACATAAATTCATCTTGTATTTATGCGAATTGATTACCAACAATTTGACACGGCATATAGATTGAACCGCTAGACATTTTATAGACGCTATAATATTGACTCAAGTTATAGAAAAATTCGATATGGTTTGATGTTTATTATCGCATAAATCAAAACATTAACACTTTAACGGCCGCTGGTACACGAGTCGAACCATGGCGGGCCCAACGCTTGGTGGCTAATGATACAGCGTGTGTATCATAACCCGCCGATGGTTAGCAGCCGATGATACGAACGTTTGTACCACGTTTTCGCCAACTATATTATTGGTCACTCATATGTACGATTAGGGGTACCCATAAGTCATTTTTTTCAAATAATATTCAAAACAATTTTTCTTATACTTTATTTAACTTTTCTTATACAAAATAATTCCCCATATTATCTTAAACCTTCTGCCACCTTTCTTGGATCATCCATACCCATGCCCTTAAGAGCTGGGTTTTGACTGAAAATAGTCTGAAAAGGCTGTATTTACCTCTTCTAAAGAAATGAAATTTTGATCTCTTAGAAAATGTTCCATAGAACGAAATAAGTAAATAGCAGATGGTACGAGATCCAGCGAGTATGGAGGATGCAACGGGGTGACCCATCCAAGATCCTGAATTTTTCCACTAATTCATAACATGAGGTCATGAATGCGTGAGACTAAAACACCTTCTTACTCTTTCCCAACTTCTTTAGGATCCTCTGAGGATGGACAGGATGTACCGGCCTTTTCCGATAATTATTCAATGGTCAACATCGGGTCGTTTTCAATTCACAGGTCACGTCCATACAGAACTCGTTTCAAACTACAAATCCATAGATTTAATTTTTTTGAACCATCGTTGCCATTTCCTGACATCCAATATGTCACCGTAAATCTCGCAAATATCCTTCGTAGCCTCTGTCGCTTTTTTTTCAAATGATATTGAAAAAGTATACAGCTCCGCAGAAAAAACGACATTACTTATGACTAATATTTTATATTTTTACAATAATCAGAGATTTTAAACGGTTCATTCGGCGTGTTAATAGTACGTTTCACTCGCACTTACGCGAAAAAAACATCGCACCCGTGGCATTAGAAGCCAATATTGTTGTTTTTATTATTTTTCGCAATTGCTGACAATAAAAGACAATGATTATCTATAATATTTATTATTTAAACTTTTTCTGACAAATACAAAAGTGTGTGACATTATGTGTGACAACGAATAATTATTCGATTTATATTAAAATAGTTATTCGAGATAGATCAAAAACTTTTGGGCCTAAATAGACCCCATCGGCACGGCTATGTTAATTGAAGCTCTGCACACAGGCGCCTGACTCTGTCAGTACAATACTGCCTCCAGAGATCGATTTTGATTTATGTTAAGAAGAGAAATATGGAGTCCACGAGTCATCAGTATTAATTTTAGGTAATAATTGTACTGGAATCTGGTTTGAGTCATTCCAAATCCTAATATTTACTTTATTTTGTATCATTTTAACAATGGTATAAACAAAAATGCATATTTTTCTATTCGTACAAGTATGCACTCAACAAAAAAGCCTATCAAAGTTAGCAGCATTGTGTCAGCTGTCAAAAACAGTTATTAATAATGATCTGTCCGTCCGATACGTCACGGTGGCTATAAACCAATGGTTTTGGCCGATGGGGTAGATTTTGTATGAAATTTATTTATTTAAGTGGCCTAATAACCCTGAGGCGGGTTCTTAGGCCACCTGGAGGACACCTCCGTCTCAATCATGATGTCATAACTGGGACGGACGTTCTCCAGGTTATCTTGGCTCTTCGAATACGGATCAGGTGGCTATCCACAAGCCCGGGAGCCAAGCTGTCACGTGTCGATTATAACAATAATAATCAGACGAGGTTAGCGCCACTTCGTATTTAATTTCTGATCGGGTGCTACAAGCACCTCCAGCTGCACACACGTCACTGAATTGGCCTGGATAGCGGCCTGGCTCCTCATAGCTCCGTAAAATCCACGAAACCATGATTGTGCCCAATCGCTTCCGCCGCCTCGTCTGATACCGGCACGCGACGACACCCGACATGAAATGAATGTATGAAAATAGACCCCAAACATTTCAAGTCAAGATACTAATAAATTATTCGAAAATACCTTGACATTTGTTTCAAAAATGGATTTTTCTAAGAATAAAAATAGTTATTTATGTTATGCTTCATAATTTGGTCGGTATTTGGGATTTTTTTACTAATCAATATGACGCGTAAGTGACGCGCGAACTTAACGATGTTCCGCCGCGACTGAGACACACTCACGACTCATCGCCTGTGGTTTCACTAGCGTATGCGCGATGTTTTTTCTCGCTCGCATCCGGTACGGAGCGATGAAAAACATCAGAAACAAATGCAACAACAACGGAATATTTATTTATATATCGTAAAATGTCACCAAAAATATTATAATATATAATTAATGTATTAAATGTATTAATTATATGTATTTTAGAAAATAATTTTCAACACAGTCCATTAGCATATCTGTGCGGTCACAGTTGGCCACACATGCGACTCTTTGATCTGGTTCGGGCCGAAGTGCGTGGCCAAGCCGCGGTCATCATCATCATTATTTCCTTAAAAGCGTAAACCAATTTGGGAGAGGTGCGAGATAAAATTTACGATCGATCTGGGGTCATAGCCGAGATGGACCTCAGCTATTCTGGCCGCTTTCCAAATCGCCAGCTATTTATTTATGCAAACTGCTTCCTCCAATCTGGCCAACATCATAATGCACCAACCGGATCTGTGGCTGCGACACATTTTGGACGGCTCGTGGCACTGCCCGACCGTGTGTCATTGGCTTTACTTTTCTAACGAAAAAAAATGTCGTAAATCTCGCACAAAGTTGTGGCCACATCTCATTTTTACGGCGTCCCTCTGACTTATGGTCCTATCGCACCGTTTTTGCTCGATATACTAGCGCCATTCTTGCGATTCTTTCAACTGGTGAAGCGGCGTAAGATGCTAGATTTTAATTGGCAACCTTGTCTAAATGGTACGCAAAAAATACACAATATGGTATTGATTCATTAAGTTGATATCTTGCGTTTTCTCTTGCACTGTGCACAATTCTGTGCATGTCGGAATGTTTGAAACATTTATAGCCATACTCACATAAGAGAGATCATTTTTAGGATTTTTTCAAAAATAATTAACACTTAATAAATTAACTCTATAATTTTTAAAAGCAATTAAATTGTTAAATTAGTTGCAAATTTTAGATTTATTCAAATTTTATTCCAGCACGCTATTAAAAATGAATTTTAGGCGTGTTTGTATTATAAAACGTGGATTTTTTTAAAAATAAATATTTCCTCAATATATTATAAAAACTCATTATTTATTATATCATCATTATTCCAGGGAATATTTTAAAAATTACCATTCACAAGAGAGAAAAATGTAATTTTCAGTCACGATTTCTGCTCTATATGCAAATTAAACGATTCGTCTCATTATTCCGAGCTGCTTTTTCTCGCTAATGAAACATTTGAACCGAATTCTACACGTATTCCACACAAATATTCAAATCGATTCGTCGCCGATAAATCTCATTTGACACGATTTTTCGATATCGACTACATAGACGCCGTTTCTAAGAAGAACATCTCCAATTTTTATGTAAATCCTGATGTGTAAACGACACGAAAACCAGTTCCAACCAAGAATTATCAAAAACGACACATCTCCCCTGTCCGAGCATAACTTTATGTTACCTGGCAAAGGTCAATATGGTAATATTGTTATGTCGCATCATTGATAAAGTATTTTATATAGATTAAGGTCAAAATATTTTTTCAATAAATAATATACGAGCGGCGGTGGGCTTCTGCATAAATCGGGTTTAACGCTATTAAAGCTCGCATATATAAATACGTATTTATGATCGTTTATTAAAAAATAACTTATGGGATTAATCTAACGATGTGTAATATATTTAAATTTTCAACCCGAAAACAATATAAAATTTAATATTAAACTGATAAAATAGCAACACTTAGCAACGAATTTAAATTAAATTAAAATATTAGTGACATCTTACGGTTGTTGTGGATATTGTTTTTTTTTTATACATGAATGAATTCATTACTATGGGAATTCCATTCATATGTTAACACAAATATTACGTTTATTTATTTTTTACTAAATGTTAACGTATTTCTATATATAAATATAATGTGATTAAATTTATTATGTTTTTAATATTATCTAATCCAGGAATGGGCAACCCGCGAACCGCGGGACGCATGCGGCTCGCCACACGTTCTTGTGAGGACCTTCAAAGATTTTACATTATGACTTTCGCCGTTTTTTTTTTGACAAACTAACCAAGCTTCAGTGATGTGTGTACAAAAGACCGGATTAATACGCGGAGAAGATGGTTCTACCGCTTCAATCAATGAAAAAATGGCAGAACTGCTTGAGTTTGCTCCAGCTATTTTCAAATTAACGACTGAGATGGTATTGGGGTCTGATCCCAGAATAGAACAGCAGATATTATTTGAAAATATCCATCGTCAGTGCTACGGGCCTAGTGAAGAGCCATGGCCTTAATAACTACAATTATTTATTTCCCTAAATCTGTAGGAACGTCTCTCCTATCGTTCGCTCAATACCAATGTATGCCTGTATCATCCAACCAGATCAATTTGGTTTTATATAAAGTAATGTTAGATGATTCGTCACGCCGGCTCGATAACAACCGCGCCTTCCGAAGAGGGTCTGTTTTTAATGGAAAATAGACCCCAAGCATTTCATGTCTTTTTTTAAAAAATGGTTATTCATGATATGCCTAATAATTTGGTCGATATTTTGGATTTTTAACTAAACAATATGATGCGTAAATGACAAGCACACAATAGGCGATGTTTCACCGCAGACTGAGGACACGCCGCCGACTACCGACGGAAATCAGCTCGCGGCAAGTGTCACTAGTACGTTTCACTCGCACTTAGGACATCGTATCGGAGCAAGCGGGAAAAAAATGGTAATTGCAGACAATAAAGGACAATGATTATTTATAATATTTATTCTTTAGACTTTTTTTGACAAATACAAAAATATGTTACATGTAGGATTTATATTAAAAGAGTCCTAAATATACCCCATCGGCACGGCTCATTTAATATTATAGTATATCTATTAATGAATGTTTTATTCCTGTATTTTTTTATAATAGGTTTATTTTGTTAATAAATTGATAATTTGAATTCATCATTCAGTATTTGTATTAGATGGACCCAAATGTAATGTCGCATTTTCGGTAAGCATAGTTTCAGATTAGTTTTCTTCAGTCCTTTGACTGAGAAAGACGTGTTTGAATATTTTGTGTGTCGTAAGTAGTCTCCAATCCTCGTTTTGCATAGTTTTTTTTTTTTAATAATAATAAAAAAAATTGAGCTTAAAGTAGACGTTTCCATAAAATGGATGGAGCAGCCCTCAAAGAAGAGGTTCAAAAAAATCCGACTCTCAGTATCGAAGAAATATCGAGCCAAGCCGGTACTTCATGATCATCAACTCAAAAATACCAGAAAAAATGGAGAATTTCGCTCATCGGAGCATTATTTACGAAAATATTTTTTTAAATCAGAAGATGAAATAAAATCGGCACTTTCAGACTATTTCGATTCTAAACCTGCAGTGTATTATTAGAAAGACATTTAATATTTACCTAATATATAGCAAAATGTCATATAAAATATTGGTAATTATTTTGTATAATTAAGTTTATGATTAAATGATTAGAAATATGAGTTTTAGTTTCATTAAAAAAATACGACATTTCATTTGGGTCCTTTTAATATTATCACAATTTTTTTACATGTGGCACAAAAATTTTTAGCTGGCGTAAAAAAAGGTTGCTCATCCCTGATATAATCTGAGATGTCTTTTAATCCAAATAAATTTGATGTAAAAATAATTGAATATTCTCCATTAATTATGTATTAAGAATTATTCGTTTTTATGTCGACAAATTATCACTTGAATAAATATATTTATTCTTCAATAAAATAAAGTGTTCTTGAGCTATAGAAGGAGTGCTCAATATGTGTCGTTCCAAATTGCATCGATACACCCGAGAAGCAACGACTTTGCTAAGTAGTCTCCCACGTGCACTCGATATCTTTAGGGGCCGTAGACCTCCCCGAGATATCTCCTCCGGCGACTACTCCCGATTAACAATTTCCATTGAATCCGCTCGCAGACACCCATGGGCACCTTAAAATTCTTGAATATTTATCAACGTCCGTGAAAGTGCTCGGCGACTTCCTGCGACAGAAAAATAAGGTTCGGTCCGAGCCGGCCGGGGTCATACGGCCCCGGGGTCAACATGGCCCGGCGAATGTGTTTGTTCCATAAGAAGTGTCATATCGTAAAGCTGATATCGAATTGAAATTACCGTGAACCCAGTGAACATGACAAATAAACTGTTATTAACGAGGCTATAAACCCGCTGCGCAGTGATACGGCACGGGGCTGATAGCGCGCACGGCCAGCCGCGCATGCGCACATCGAGCACTCGTTAAATCCATGATTAATGTGTGAACGCATTAAAATGCGTGTTTGTTTGAGGAGCGTTAAAAGTCGATGGCTTTTTTTACTGTCATTCCGAGATCAATGATTGGAATTTACGGTAAAATTCTGCAATCTGATGTGCATATTTCGCTGACAACGTTATTTAATATTATTTAAATCTAAAATGTTTTTCCATAAACAAATATTTTTTATTAACATCCAAGTTAAATTCCAATAAGTCCAATCGGTATCCTAAGAGGAGATCTAAATAATTTATGTATTTATCATGAAAAATCAATGCGTGATTGGCATTACAGATTAACCCAGGTCGCCAATCACGCATAAAAACATAATCGTAATGGAAAATATTACATATATAACAAGTAAAGAAAAGACAAGAGTAATAAAATCTCATTTAAAATATCTACAAAATAGCGATATTTGACATCAAATATATCTACATATTCTACTACTATAGAGTAAAAGCTCTGGTTACCGGAGAGTTTCCGAGAGCAACTGTCCTCACATTTGACGGAAGAAAAAGTGGTGTCTAAGTTAAATATTAAATATGGCCATGTAAAAATATGTACATATATTAATGTATATATATATATCATCATCATCATTTGCCAGTCACAAGGTTCACACTCGCTGAGGGCACGGACCTTAGCAAACTCTCGCATGGTAGTAGAGGCTAAAGGAACCTGAGTCTCACACGTGACGTGAGGGCTCCCCTTTCGTGTCCATACCGCGGAGACCTATGCGGTTTTTGTAAAGAGTTTCCCTCACCAGCCGGTAACGGCATTGGACATCTTCTAATGTTGGTATCGGATTTTATCCTCTCGACTGTTCCAGGCAGAGTGGGAGGAGGGTTTTCCTCAGTATTCGTTTGTTCCTCTTCTCTAAAGGCGTTATCTGTTTTAACAGGTCACAGTGACAGTAGTGAAACGACCACACCTATATAGATATACACAGGCATACACATACACATCTGCCCAAAACGAGTCTCAAGTAGCCGGTCGCAAGTGATTATTAGCCCTGTCGCGCAATGGCAATCCTTTCATCATGGGAAAGACCTCCTCAGAGAGGGGTCCCCTAGAAAGAAGGAAGAGAAGCGAAAGTATCGAAACTATACCAATTTTTGGGCAATAGATTAGGGTTTTCCTTCTCAGGGGTATGCCCAAACCATGTAATTTGAAATCCATTGAATACCCGTTGTTGCACCCAAGGATAATATGTACACCAACATGCTGTATTGCACTGTTTGTGAGTATTTATAAGAGGTTTCAATTGGGTCCCTAGTCAACTCTATGCAGGGTTATTGTAATATAAAAAATGTAATGAGATATATTTGCATATGTATATCTGATCTCTTTCTGCTTTTTCACCACAGAAACAGTATTTCTTGGGAAGGAAAACCCTAAACTGATGGCCGATAAATGGTCTAATCACGACACTTTCGCTCCTCTTTCTTCTTTCTGGGGAATCTTCTCTTTGAGGGGTCTTGTACTAAACGGGGTTAATGCTAGCTATGACTCGTTATGTCGAAACCCTTAGAGAGGAGGAAAACGAATACCGAGTCAGACCCGCTCCTATTTGCTTGGACAATATTTGAGCAGAAATTATTTTCGTTGAATGAGATTGAATTTAATGAACAATTTAAAAAATCTTGAATTAAATTGTAACAATTTGTCAATTTTGAGTGTATTACAATCTCGTAATAATTATGAAACGAGTATTTTAAACTATTTAAATAAATACGCTCTCCTTAAAACACGTTAAGATAAAAAAAATGAACCATAAAACTTAATTGCTTCTTTTTAAAAAAATATCTTGACTTGTTAATGTTAATGCAATTAATATAATAATACATTTTCAGAGGATTTTGGGATACGATAAACCAGTGATTCTCAGGCTTTTATGTTCGAATTGCGCTCCAGTGAGGCGTATGTCCCACGTTAAAAATCACTACTGAAGCATTTCTGAAGTTTTCTAGATTTTACTACGACCTTTTATTGACATTGTAAATATTAATGTAACGAGATGTTTTTTTGTACGTAATATAATAGCAACTTTGAAACTATTACAAGCTCGTTCGAGTGATATAATCTTGTGCATACAATTTGTATACTTTTTTCATTCGAATCGTTTACGATTCAGTAATATTACATGTCAATCATCGGGCATGTGTGTTTTGAAACCAACGTTTAACCACAGTGGAGAACTATTGGCACCGAGCGCAAACAGGTGTTACACAGGTGATTTAATTAAATCTGATGATTTATTTTGATGACGACGATACCATATACAGCGGCACTGAAATGCCGTTGAATGCGATAGGCAAATTCTAATGTCAATAATTTTTTTATTAATAATTATATTGCAATTTTCACAAGTCAATCTAATTTTTTTCCCGCCTGCGAGCGGCCGAAGAATGGACAGACAGTTGTTGAAACGAAGGCAATCAAGCGATCGGCGAGCATTTAGCCGTTGCTTGAATGTCATTCAAAATATTTCGGATGGTATATATGGATAGTATCATTATTTTATATTGGGCTAATATCGCGAATGTGCAATAATGCAAATAAATACATACATTGCAAGCATTCACTTTTAATTGCTATTCAATACTTATTGGAATTATTTATATTATTTTTAATTAATATGTAATTGATGCATATTTATTTATTTTTTCATAAAGACAATGCGTGATTGGCATTACAAAATAACCCAGGTCGCCAATCACGCATAAAAACATCACAAAACAAAAACAAAGTTCAGAGTAATAGCTCCGGTTACCGGAGAGTTTTTGAGAGCACCTGTAGTTACATTTGGCGGAAGAAAAAGCAAGTAAATCGACCTTCTTTTCTCGAGGGTTACATACTCCTGGCAGCCCTGTACCCATGCGCTGGGTTATAAACTTGGGTAGAATCCGAAATCCCTCATGTAGAGATACCTAAAAAAATTCTTCTGTATCTTCTCTACATTGAGGGAATTCGAGGCGTCATAAGGCGCCCATATAATGGAACATGATTCAAGCAAGCTCCGAACCAATGCATCGTATAGCACTCGTATGACTAATGTGCTACGTATGTGATGAGAAATTCTCAAGACGAATCCCAACATCTTGATGATCTCATACACACGTCCGATACATGTAAACTAAATTTTAACTTAGAATTAAACAAAATACCCAGATCCTTAACAGACGATTGCTGAGGATCTGGGTATTTTGTTTGAAGTCTGTAATTAAAGATGATGGGCTCCTTTGATGTCATTGTATAACATTTTCCAATACTTAATGGAAGACGATTTAATATTGACCAATCGCTAAAGAATCAATGTCCAACTGCAACGAAGGGCATATTCCACTGATACTTTTGATCGACTGCGAAAAGTGAAAATTTACATTGAAGGACCCGATGAATATCATTTATGAATAAAATAAATAATAAAGGTCCTAAATTTGACCCCTTCCGGAATACGGAACGTTTGTAAGCCGTATGTCGCATACTGTTTCCTGTCTGTAAGGTAACTCGAGAAGAAACTAACGAGATTATCCGATAACCCAAAACTATCTAGTTTCAAAATGAGTCTAGCATGATCGACTTTATCAAACACCTTTTCAAAGTCTAATAGATAACGTCCACTTGGACCCCCTTATCCAATGACTTAAACACAAAATTTGAAAAACCAAGAAGGCCCTATGGCTATGGGAGTAACTTTTGAATGTTTCCACAAGTCTGGAAACTAGATATAAATAACCTAGCCGTACCGGTGGGTATTTTTTGTACTACTACAAACTTTTTGTATTTATCTAAAGAATAAATATTAAAAATGGTCCGCAATTGCGAAACAAAAATAAAAACAACAATATACGTTTTTATTCGTTCCGTACCGGATGCGAAGGAGAAAAAACATTGCGCATGCAAGTGCGAGTAAAACATTACACGTATTTCAATCTGGCGCGAACACGCGTGCGCTTTGTCGATACATTTTGGTCGATATTTTGGACTTTTCTACTCTATCATGAATAACTATTTTTATTCCTAGAAAAATTCATTTTTCTTAAATGTCCAGATATCGATAAAAAATTCATTAGTATTTTGAGTTGAAATCCTTGGGGTCTATTTTTATAATTCATTTCATACTAAATAGATCAATTAACCATACTAATGGAGATGATTCTGAACTGTAGACCATGGACGGCCAATCTTCGATGATAATTCCTCAATTGTTTGACCAGGATCTTATTCCTATCTTCTAATTTTTGGGGTCTTCCTTTTTTTGCAATATCTTTGGGATTCCTATTTCCATTTTTAATTTTTTTAAACCACTGATGACACTTGTTAGTTTCAGAATATCCCCGTAAGTATCGGTAATTTTTTTCACTGCTTCGTTTGCCTTCATTTCTGGATCGAACAAAAATAGTATATCGTAAGTGTGCTTCTTCAATTGTTGTCCTTTACAACCATAGCTTGGACGTAACAATAAAACCTACGTGTTTGTGGGACCGTGAATGATCTCATCGAAGAAATTTTGATTACTTTTCGGTTCCCCTAATATAATTAATAGACGCGTATATATTAATAAATAAAAATATTTTTTTCCTCAATTTGCTTGGGGGGGGCTGCATCTCCGCCATGTATAAGGAAGAGCCTACATGAATGTTGAACATGATTGTTGAAAACCGCTGAAATTCATTAAACGATTTATTTTAATTTATAATCTTGCTGATTATATTAGATGTTTTATTACAAAATATACTACGTTTTATCATAATACTATGGAGAATGCGGTAACGTTTTAATGCTGATACTGTGTGTATTCTTGGGGTTACACCCAACAATGTGTCACATTGTGCGGCCGCCGATGTTATCCTGATTGATTTATTTTAAATATTTAGAGATCGAGCAGTTCTGTCTTCGCGTGGTCTATCGTTAAAAAATATTTTACGACCCATAAAACGCGGCATTTTGATATTTTTACCGGTCATAATATTTCCTCTCCTCCGTGTCAAACGCACGAGCTGACCCGAATCGGTGGAATAGAATGGGAAAGAGCAGACGAACCCAATTATTCCAGTGTCAAAATCGGCGTTTATCCAGTGCACGGAGTTATCGGAGAATGCGTCCGAGCGCTAGATTTATTCGTCAGTGGTTACGAACTTGTTTCACCTACGACTCTTTCGCTGTAATTAAGTAAGAATACACCCATTTTATGTACAAAAGCTTTCAAAAAATCCAAAATCAGATTACGGCTTCCAAAATTTACAGCTGAAATTACCATAAATAACCTATTAAGTCGAACCGACCAGCGGTCGTTAAATTGATAAACACAGTATCGGCCGGGAGACTGGAGCGTACCGCACGATAAGGACGCTCTTTAATTGAAATGTTGAGATTTATTCACGAAAAACACACTTTTAACAACATTTTTATGGCTCGACACGTGACAATGTGTCACGGTACACGTGTGCCCCGGCTTCCATATAAACGGTCATGGGACACTTGCGACATGTAGGCGAGCCGAGATTTAAACCCACTGAAATTTAACTAAATACTCGTTAGACCTAATTAAGTATTAAAATATTTAGTGGAACGTTTTTCAAGGTACCCTAAAAAATATGATAAATGGAAAAAGTATCAAATAAACAACAAAAATCATGTGCTTTGTAAAAAAATATTATAAATAATACAGTCAAGAGAATCAGAAGATTTATCTTCAAGATTATTGAAACTAAACTCTATATTATAGTATCCAAAACTATTTTACCCCAGCGGAGAAATTCGGCATCCTATTTTTCCCCCATGGACTTTTCCCCTTACTAGTCTAAAATTGTTTTTTTTAAATTATTTTATATGAAAGAATATACCTTCAGCCATATCCATTTCAATTCTTATAACTCTAGCTATAATAGAGAATAAGTTACAGATGTTTAGAGGATGATGGAGTCGTGTGTACACCATGAATGAATCTAGGATTATTTCCAGCTTCTAACCAGCAAATAAAAGTAAATGCTCCCTGTGTAAGATACAGGATTATATCTAAAATAAATTTTAAGAATTTTATATTTACATACGTTTCATTTTTTTTAACCGATCCTTCGACCAATGGCTCTGGCCGATGGGTTCTATTTTGTATAAAATGAATGTATGAAAATAGACCCCAAACATTTCAAATAAAGAATTGATAAATTCTTTGACAATACCTTAACATTTGTTTTAAAAATGGATTTTTCTAACTACTACTTGTTTTTCATGATATGCTTTATAATTTGGTCGGTATTTTGGATTTTTTTACTCATCAATATTACGCGTAAGCGACGTGTGAACTTGGCAATATTCCACATGACTGAAGCACTCCCAGTTCGTCGCATGTGGTTTTACCCCTTGCACAGCACGATGTTTTTTCTCGCTCGCACTTACAAAAGTGCGATGTTTTTCTTGTTTGCATCAGGTATAGAGCGATAAAAAACATCGCACCCGTGATAATGGAAAATTAAATTGTTGTGTTTTTATTTTTTTTTCGCAATTGCGGACAATATAGGTCAATGATTACTTAAATTTATTTTTTAGACTTTTTTTAGATAAATACATTTTTCTTTTAATAATTAAGGTAACTATGTAGCTAGGCGACATCTCTGGAAGAAGATCGGAGGGTCTAAAAACACAGCATATGTGTTGACGAATCATAATGAGTTAACTTCAAATGTGCTTTTTGGAACTGAAACTAATGGCGTAGTTAAATAGAAATATTAAAGCAAGTTTTTCTTAAAATTTAATATTTTTTTTGTTTGACCGAAAGGTCGATACATAAAGCCAGAAAATTAAATTTTGAGATTTAATTAATATATGTGTGTACTAATATTTATGTGAAATTATTAAATTTATGACTATATACAAAATTTATAAGAGAAATTCTCATGTGTAATGTATTTCCGTTTCCTCTTAAATCTAGTTTGAATTAGTATTACATCAATAAATTTAAATCTCCATTCAAAAGAAAATGTATGTAGAGATTGTATCAGACGTTATGGCTCTATGAATAACCATTCACGTGATTCTAATAGTGCATTTAAATAAAAATATATAAACGTATTAAATTAATTAATTGAATTAATAATACATTCAAAACCTAAATTTGTAATTTAGGTATTATATTAATTAATAAATATTTTTATTATTTAGAATTGATAAAGATAATAATAATAAATCATAATTAGGCTGATAAATATATAGGCGGCCCTCCACATTCGCACACAATAGGTTCCTGGGAATATGTGCGAATGTCGAAAGTAGGTGTAAAAAAAACACAAAAATTGCTTGTAATATTTATTTATCAATAATATATCAAAAATACTTATTTTATATTTATATACTAATATGTAATATTTACATATCTTAGTCTGAGACACTTATTTACTGTATATACGTATTTTATTAAAAAGTAGTAATTTCTTCTAAATTTTGTTTATAAAATAAATAATAATATAAATTTCATGCTATATAATTGAATATTTAGTTATTTTTATAAGCTTTTAAGATACCCATCATAGATAAAAAAAAAATAGTAAATGTTCATATTAAATATTGTAAACCAGTGGTTGCCAAACTCAATAAGGATGTGAGCTACTTTCGGAAATAGAAATTGTCCACTAAGCTACTTTTACATATTCCCATTTTTCTATATATTTTTTTGATTATAAATTTTAATACCTAATAATTTATATTATAATATAAGGAAATGGATTTAAAGTATTTTTTTTTTAATATTTACTAATTTTAAAATAAAA
>JAGXCT010035370.1:53486-105230 GCA_022495035.1 Philopotamus ludificatus
AAACATAGTTTTATAAAAACATTTAATAAATTTATAGAAATTAAAATATTTTTTTAAATTAATTACATTGACCGTAAACAGGTTTACAATTCTTAAAGTATTTTTAACCTGCTGCGTTTATATTTAATAATTACATTTAGCCGGTTTTTCAGGAAGCTATCCAATAGTTTTGTTAAAATACAACGTGTTTTTTACACGGTTTTTCATTCTTAATATAATATATTAGAGGAACCGAAAAGTAATCAAAATTTCTTCGATTAGCTTATTCACGGTTAGTTTATGTTACGTTAATGCTATAATTATAAATCTTATTTTTCTGTTTTTTACTCAGGAGGAAAGATGTCAAGGCAAACAATAGAAGAAGCACACTTACGTCATTGTGTGCTATTTTTGTTCATCTAAATAAGTGTCATTTGTAGTTTAAGAAGTTTAAAAATGGACAAAGAATCTCAAAGATGTCGCACGAAAGGGACAATCCCAAAAAGTAAATGATGATTTAGATCCTAGTCAAAGAATTGAGGAATCATCATTGAAGATTGGCTGTTCCATGGTCTACAGTTCATCAAATTGTACAGCCAAGAAAGTTGGGTTCCTCATGGATTGAGGAGACGGCGCTCGATCAACAGCGTGCCATCAGCGCGTCTCTTTTGTCTCGGTATGAAGCCGATACGTTTTTGCGGTCTTTTCAGATCGTTAGAGAATACATTAGAGCAAGTGAAGACCGCCACAGGCTCCATCGTAGTAGCTGGGATGCGGGATGCAAAATGCAGAGAATCCTGGAGAGACAAAATCAAGAACTTTCGAAACGAAAATGATCACGATCCTCAGACACGAGGGTGCCGACCAAAGAAGAAGAGCATACATTAAGAGATAAAAAACTTAATAATGTTGGATAAGTGAAACGCACTTAGAAAACTTTTTCAATGGAAAATCTAAGGACTTTTTTAAAAAGGTAATCGAACAACTGCAATTGATTTGATATACGTTTTCCTGACAATAAAACAATGTGATATAACGTAAATGTGAAATAAAATTTCTAGTCCCCATGCGTCTTCTAGAATTTTGTGTATTCGCTAGTCTCCCTGCGACTTCTTCTCATTCCAGAAAATGAAAAAAAATATAAACATACGACATTTTGTTAGCAATTAAATTGCCAAACGCTTTACCGAAAAATTCGTTCTAGATCTGACTCTTTTATTTTTCTCAAACCTCTCCACATTTGCCAGCTACGAGACACTCACTCGCTGAGCATATCTACCAGCCTCTCAAATGGCAATCGCGGCTAAGGGAGTCTGGATCTCACAAGGGCTTGAGCACTTCCCTTGTACGTCCATACCGCGGTGACCCAACTAGTGCTGGTATGCGGGTTTTTATAGCATTAACCTTGTTGCGTAATATATTTTTTTCATCATGGTAAGGTCCTTTCTAAAGGAGAGGTCCCCTTTGTAAGGAGGAAGAGGAAGCAAAAGTATCTTAGCTAAGTCGATTATCGACCTTCATTTTAGGGTTTACCTTCCCACTGTGTATTGGTTCCACTGATGAAAAAAAGAGATATTTGAATTGAAAAATTTCTCTATTTGGCTACTAATTTGTATCGGTGATGATACCAAGTGATTTTGATTGTTTTGGTTTATTATAGTTCTATTATATGTTTTGTTTTGGCCAACTATTATATGTTTGATTTTATGGCTAATCAACGGTAATTCTGTTACGTAATCGTAACTTATATTTTATAAGGATTTTTTTGCCAAGGGATAATGATAGTATTGATAAGAAAAATAGTTAGATAAATAAATGTATGATTAAAACAACAACATAAATTAATTTAATCTAAATGAATAAACATTTATTATGCTTTCCATCTACCTGATTTGGTAATTTTCTTTATAGGGCTATATTGTTGAGTTGCTCAGCAAGCCTCAACTCTGCTTCTCTTGGTTTGTTTAACATCATTACTCCGACTGACACTAACGGAGAGTCCAGAATAACATTAGCCGCTGTTATGTTCACCAGCAAAGTACTTCTTCGCAATCTCCCTGTACCGCAAAACACACATACACACACAGCCGCCATATGCCGAATCCACAAAGACCAATTCAGAGTTGAATGATTGGCGAGCAGGTCCAGATCAGGTTAAGTCTTCATTATTAATTGTCCCTCGCGATACGCAGGCCCTGTATAATTTACCGCGGGGATCCTCACGGCAAATGATTAATGTAGCGGTCATTTGAAATGTTTATTGGGCGGATGATGTGCTCTCTGGATGCGCATCACTTGGCCCCATTGTAATTTAATGCGCGTGCGCAGAGGACCGCCGCCTTTTGGCATACCTTATGATCGACCTTAAATAATTTTTCATGATACGAATGTGGGATTTATTATAGTGTTTTATTTAATTATTATTAAATATTAAAATTTCGAAAAGATGTGCAATACTGTTGTGGAGTTTCTAGAGCCATTCTTGATAAATCATGTACTTTTACTACTACATTTATTTCTAATAACTCAAAACAGTTTAATTCTTAATTTTGACAAAACTAAAGAAATGCGAAACATGCATTTCAGATCATCAAGCGTTCTACAAAAAATGGTAAAATGGTATCCTTTCCCAATTATGGTCTTGAAGCGATTAATTTTAGAACATATTAATACATGTGTTTTAATATTAGCCTAGCCTAGAATAAATATAAATAATCAATGACCTTTATTGTCAGCAATTGCTTCGCTCCGTACCGGATGCGAGCGAGAAATAACATCCCACATGTGCAGGCGCGACTGAAACCGCACACGTATCTTTCTGCAGCGGCGTGCGGCTCAGTTGATACAGGCCATCGCCGTCATTTACTCGTCGCTTTATTAGTAAAAAATAATAATAAGATATTTTGGATTTTTATACTAATATATATCAAGAATAACTATTTTTATTATTAGAATAATCCATTTTAAAAAAAAAGATATTGATGAAGTTTTTTTTTTAATTGACTTGAAATGATTGGGGTCTATTTTCATACATTTCATACTAAATATACCCCATCGGCCGACGTCGTTGGTTTCAAGCCGCCCTGATGGATCAGTTAAACCTTAAAACTTATATATTAGGAACGTGACTATGTTTATAATGTCCGTTTTGGAAAATCATACATTTTTTAAGAGTACAATCAGCCCTCCACATTTCCTCTAAATTGCTGCTTTTTACAAAATTCCTTGTCAACCAAAGAGCATTGACCTTTATTTCGCTCGAAAATGTATTTTAGATTTATGAAATATCTAAATTAACCTTAACAATATTAGAATTTTGTAGAAAACAGCGATTTACAGAAAACGTTATATGAGGGTTGGCTGTATAGAGTGCAAAGGTTTCTCGTTGTCTTCAACATCGCACCAATTTTATATTAAAAGCCGTTGCTAGATTTATGATAATTAATTTTTGAGAGATGGAGATGGATTATTATTTTTTTACCGGCTAAGATCGTTTGAAATGTGCTATCGGAGCTACCGAAGACTGTTAAAAATTCCAAGGACGGAGGAACACGTCAAGAATACAATCGTCCTTCAATTTCTTCACAGGGAGCGGGAACATTTGGACACCGCCAATACATCATCCGTGGACCAAAGTGTTGCCTTTTACAGACCATGGAGGGAAAAGTGGAACGTAAACGGTGGTTGGGAAGAAATAAACTGTCATGGCTGGGCAATGTTTGCAACTCGACCGGATTTGGAGCTCCAATATTGTTCCAGCTTACTAAAAACAGATTATTACATAGAACAAAAACCAAGAACATGCAAATCCCCTACGTTCGAAAACGGACAAGGCACCTGAAGAAGAAGAATATTACTTATTATTACAGTCAGCACTCCTATAACAAACAAATTGGAACCACACTATAGAAGCCCACGTAATAGAAGCCAAGACACCCTTACAAAATTTGAGAAAAGGGCTTTATTATTTTATGTTACAAATTGAACGAAATCAATTCATCGATTATTTTTCCATTTGCATATTTTAAATATAATAATATAATTATTTAGTACACAAAGCTGGACTTTGGAACAAACGCTTTTTTATTATTTTTTTTTTTATTGACTTTCTCCTCCATCTGGTGTACACCATATAAAAATTAACATTCGACCTCACCTGGGAGTGATATGAAATTCATACATTTTAGACGTCGGAACTTTGAGTTGCTAGACACGCAGCCGTATTTAGCCATCCGACAGAACAGCTTCTGTTCGCCACATTGCGAAAGCAAACAATCCCCAGACAGCCGGGCATCACAATGAGCAGAGCCAGCGGAGAACAGTACCGCTAGCGACAGTACACGTGACTGGTCCGGGGTGCGGCTCGCGAGGTGTCCTCCGCATCAATTATTCAATTGCATTGCGAAATGGAGTGATACGAATGACTAATTACAGAGCTGCCATCCGAGCAGTAAATAACAGAAGATGTTCCCGGGTGACAGGGGCACGGCTCGCATGCCCTACATGGGCCCCGCACTAGCCCGAGCCCGCTCCGACGTCTTCTGGGCCCGTGCATATAAATCAAGGCGACTGCCGGTCGCCGCTTAAGGATTGATATAGTTTGTATTTCCCATATAATTATTACCGACACAAGAAATGTGCATTGGTACTAATCGCCGACCTGCATTTGCATGTGTGGCTGTGTGTGCGCAATCAGGCGAGCGTTACCACCGAGCCTTCCTGGAAGACACTCGCATTACTAAATGTTGTCATCGTCTTTTAATGGAAATTAATACAAAACACTTAAAAGCCTATTAAATATACGTCTCATTTCAGGTCGATCGTTTAACTCACAAATATCTTCGTCCTTACCGAATGACGATTATAAACTGGTCGAGTCAAGTTCAATTGAATAAATGCCACACAAATATATGGTGTTGCACTAAATCTATTTCTAACTGTTATTACTATTGCGGAAAATTATATATTACGTATCTAGCGTGCATGAATTCGAAGAATTAGTTTTATAAAAATTGAAATTCATTTAAACAGTAACCAGGTGGAATATTTTTCTTGAATCATGTCAATTCGGGGATAGTAGAGAGCGAAAGGGATTTTTAGCAATCGTGGATTTAATTTTTAACAACTTGACCTTTTTGACCTTCAAGATTTTTTTTTAAAGTCGTGAAGCGATTAAATATTATTATTGTTATATTTTTTTTTATGTAAATTATTAATTCACTTTACCTCATTTCTGAGGAACGTGATCATGTGCATGATTCCTCTTATGGAGGAGCATGATAATGGATTTCATGGGAATATATAGTGCAGTGGTTTCCCGTTTCTTTCTACACCGCAAAGGTTTTTTATGTTGAAAAGCGCTGCTGCCCGCTTTTCAGCTCTTATTTTTTACAATTCATTTTTTTAAATGACGGTCGTCAGCCTCCACCTCACCCTTCTGTTGACCAGCATCACTCAGAACTCTTCGAAATGGTCACTCATCCGAGTACTACAGGTTTTTCACTTCAAATTAACCATTTTGCATTTTAAATTAAACCTTTTTCCATTAAATGTCTATTGAAAAGGGATTAATTTGAAATGTACCCTAGGAAAGTTCATCATCTGCAGGTCACCGACAGAAAGTTCACCACTCCGCAATTCGTCTAAAGGATAAATCTTAATTTCGTATCATACAATAAAAGGTACTCGTCACTAACATTGTTATATTTACAATACCTAATTAATAATTTATTTTATGAGCAACACCTCTTTTTTATTTTTACACGCAATTTATTATATTTTACTATTGACCAAATGTATTGTATATAGAAGTAATTGGCTTATTTTTAATTGAGGAATCTATGGGGATAATATGACCCATAATTTTAGAGACACTGTATAATATTTTCCATTTTAATCAGAAAGCATAATTGCAACATCGGTGAATTATCTTTTCGCCGAATTGGGAAATGGTGAATTCGTTGAATTATGGTCAGTGAATTTTCCATCGGTGAATTATTGTCAGTGAACTTACTGAATACCATTTATTTGACTATTCATATAAATGTTTAATATTTTTTTTAAAAACTTAAAGGGATAATAAGTCTCTAATTCTCACATTCCTCGTGGTCAGTGTTTTAAAAGATTCTTGGAATTTTCAGATTTAGTTAAAAAAAATAACTAATATGCCTACCAACTTAACCCTTTCGCAGTTAATTTACATAATTAACTTTAATTTAATTCTTTTCTTCTCTTTATTGTAATATATGTTGTTTTTTTTATGTTATTCTGTAATGCCAATCACCCATTGTCTTTATAAAAAAATAATAATAATAAGAACCAGTGTTATGACTTGTAGGTAACATACATATTATTTCGATAATCTAAGTCAACCGCGACAGAGCTAAGTTAGTAGTCGGATAGGTATCCGACGAAAACTATTAATTCAGGGAATTCTTTATAGTACTGGCTAGGGGGTTTGTAAGTGGGAGAGACTCATTACCTCTGCATGCTTATAAACATATTTAAATAGTTTGGTTCCTTCGTTGAATAAATAATTATAACTAACTAAAATAATATTAAAATTAACCAGTGTTATGACTTGTAGGTAACATATATCAAATTGATAATTTTGATTAATCTTTCGGCGAAAAATCTATGATTTATAGGGAGGTGTAAGTGTAAGTGACTCATTCCTATTGCATTTTTACTATCTTTATATGAGTGAAGGGCGCTTTGGATTTTCTGTTATGCCATCCATCCATCGTAGTCAAATAAATAAATAACCGTGACAGATTCTTGTTACCTACAAGCCATGACATTGGCAAAATGTTGTTTTTTTATACGAATTTTGTCCAGAGTAATTTCCATTTAAAGTTCAATAAAAATGTCGCAAAGCCTTAGCCGAGTGTCACGGCCAAGTGATATGTGAAGTGCGCTCCATAAATACGCAAGCACCTGAGGGCGTTGCTTCCACTGTTTGAATGGCCACGGAGAGGAGAGGATCGCGCTCATTAATCGCATTAGTGCTTAATTGCTTCCACGGCTAGCTCCATACAAATCGGCTAAATTGCTCAGCCACCGGATAAATTGAAAGCTAGCAACTAATGAATGAACAATAACAGAAGAACAAACGCGCCAACAATTTGAACAGAGCCCCAAATGGACCGTGCCGAAGAAGGCTTTGTAGCCTCTCAGACATTCCATTCATTCCTAGCGCACACTCGCTAACAATTATACCGGCGACTATTCTGTGCAGAAAAATAGCTCGGTGTTAGAAAACGCGCTCTTATTTTTTTTTAATTTGGTCTTTTAATGTTGGCGACGTACTGATTTTGAAACGAGTTGATGTGACGCGGAGCCGAATTGAAGTGTTGCCGCCATTGAACAATTTCCCAGGCAGTGTTTGTCGCAGATAGTCAAAGGAGATAGCCGAGAGGCGATGCAGCCGGAATGCATTATCCTGTCAGCTCCTTCCACTTGCCACCTGACGCCCTCATACTGCCTCGGTCTGTTTGTCATTCTCTACGACTCTACAGGCCAGTACTAATATGTCCCTGGTGCTCCTAGGGCCCGTCGCATGCCTACCAGTGGCTGCTGGCTCCGAGCCGCCGAGACAGTACACGCTACCATATAAAATAGAGGATGGGAAATCCTCACATAATTACACTAAGCTACCTACAAGAATCTATTCCATTTGAAACACTACATACAATTAAAAAATCTTTTCAAATATTTTTTTAGAAAAAACACTTATTTTAATTTAATTTATTCAAATTAATAATTAGTGTTATGTAATAAACTAGTTTTACTACTGATTGTGTACTTGATATGGCACCATGGGATCGCCGTGAAAATTTTCGGGGATAATATTTAAGACAGGTACAGAGAGTCCACTAAAGCCTGTAAATGGTCAATTAAAATTCCTTTATACCATACTTTTTTTTATTATTTTAATTAAATTTTCTTTGAACTTGGATTTCTTTTGTGTATTCGACCGCCATAACGTGATACAAATTCTCAATGGTGTTAAGATATGGCGAATTCTCTGGCCTCTGCTAGGTCCAAAATCCTAAGTTGGCTAAGATTTTTTTTTATTTGAAGATAAAATTTAGAATTATGTATTCTTATTTTTTTATAATTCAGTTAGCAACACTAACTGCTACTAAAAAATGCATCGTTCTGTGGTACAAAGCACTATCATCTTAAAAAAAGATAGAATTAATAGTGGAACATATGCAGTAACATGTTCAGGGCATGTTGATGTTGGGTGTGCTGAATGTGGGAAAAAAATAAAGTTTTTGTTTTAATCTGACATTTTAATATGACAGCTTGATTGGCAGGGATGAAGGACTATTTTATATATTAAAATTAACCGGTGTCGTGATTCGTCACCGAGGGGGAATAATAGTATGAGAGACTCATTCACAATGTATCTTTAAAATCTTTATCGAATCTTTATATGGATGAATGGCGCTCTGGAATATTTTTGTTATGCCAATTATTTTTTTTGCGATAATCCTTTATTTAACTTATTTATTCGAAATTGCAAAGTGTTACATGTATACGGTACTATAATAAGTAAACCCAAAAATTAACCTCTTCAGCTTATGAAATTATCCATAATAAGGACAATTCAAAAATCTCTACATGTGATTCTGACGTACATAATACCGAAAATTTATTATAACTTAATTAATTAATATTATATAAAGTTTAAGAATTGATATTGTTTATATACAAATCAAAATGCACGAGCACAAGACCTGTTATAAAAAAATCAAATGTAACCATTGTAGATGTCGCTTCAATAACCTAGCTAAATATTTTTATATAAATTCTACATCACAAACTTTTCGAGTAAAAAGTTTAAAGAATAAATATAAATAATCATTGACCTTTATTGACTGCTATTGCGAATTAATTAATAAAAACAACAATATGAGTTTCTATTAGCACGGACGCGATGTATTTTATCGCTCCGTACCGTATGCGAGCGAGAAAAAACATCGCGCATGTGCTAGTGGTGAAAACACATGCGAACATCGTCATATTGATTAGTAAAAAAAATCGCTATTCTCGAAGGATTTGTCAATATCTTGACTTGAAATGTTTGGGGTATATTTTTATAAATTTATTTAATACAAAATAGACCCTATCGGCCAAAGGCGTTGGTTTCGAGCCTTAATATGAAAATAAAATGTATAATTCAATCAAGTATATGTAACCATATACTTGTATTTTGAAAGTTTTTAATAATCTTAACATTTAAAATTAACAGCATTTAATACTTTATCGCAATTTTATGACAGCTGATCTGACCTTATATAGGTGTAATAAAAAATATTTTTTAAACATGTCATACGGCATAATTATTCGAAGATTGCTCGTTCATTAAGTAGAATCCCATATATTAACCGCGCTATACATTTTTTTCCAATAATAATTTACGACCCCATCGTCGTTTAAAGCATCCAAATTATCAGACACGTTTGTTATAAATAACGCGTTTAAACTCGTTAATTAAGCAATTCTGTTAAAATATTCAAGTGGATAGCGATTATGTCGATGATCGTCCATATCATCGCGGTTAATTTATATACATTTTTATTGGCTACTCTAAAACGGCTATTTCGGGAAATTGCTTTTACAAAAATTACGCCCGACTCTGAATCTCCATATTAATTATTGCAAATAAAATGCTAAGGAATTGTATCAGCGGCGGTTTTAATGACCATTTAGATATTTGAGGCACGCCGACAATTTCCCTCGGCGACTGTTGAATGTCCCGCATTTCTTGCGGCATTGCTGCGGACTTATCCTATGCAATCGGTCCGAGGATCAAACGGGTGTCCTCCACTTTATCTCGCCAAGTCGACCAAACTATGTAAAATATTCATATGTGGATGAAATGTCAAATGGTGGGTTGTATTTGTTCAATTTAATAAAAATTGGTATCTGAAAAATTTTAATCAATAGTCTGTAATGATAATTTATCATGTATAATTTTCTATAGATTTTTTTAAGGTTAACATAATCCGAATTCATACCTCATTTTTTTTATTAACATCAACAATATGCGTTTCTATTCGCTTCGTACCGGGTGTGAGCATAAAAAACTTGTGCAAGTGCGAGTGAAACCGCACATGTGTCACAGTGGGAGGCGAGCTCTGCGTCGCGTGCCGCACAGTCGCGGCAGGCCGTCGCTCTGCCCACACGTTACTTGCGCACAGAGCGTTATCAGTCATATTAGTTTACGTGCAATTCTTTAAAAATATTTTTATCAAAAAAATTATGCACGACCTGTTTTTGTGCCCCCGTTCTTCTATGCGGTATATTAAAAAAAAACACTGATATATTCCATAATTTGTTTTTTAGTCAAAATTCGAGAATATTCTTCAATTTTTTTATGAACCCTGAGGTCTCCCCTTTCGTGTCCATACCGCGGAGACCCAAGCCGTCTTGGTATGCGTTTTTTTGTAAAGAGTTTCCCTCTCTTGACCATTGCTGGCATTGGATGTGTATCTTCTACCCTGTTGGTATCGGATTTCACCCTCCCGACTGTGTCCAGGTAAGTAAGAGAGAGTTTGCCTCGGTATTCGTTTTCCTCTTCTCTAGGCGGTATCTGCTTATAACGAGTCGCAAGTGATTATCATCATGGGAAAGACCTACTCAAAGAGAAGGAAGAGGAGCGAATTATCGAGACTAGGCGGTTTATCGGTCAACAATTAAGAGTTTTCATTCTTAGGGCATACTGGTTATGTGGTGAGAAATCCATTAGAGAGCAGATATGTATATGCGCATACAGATTTTTCGGTTTAAATTTTTGTTGGTTTTCCATGGTTTGGTTTATTAGCAAATTACTGCTAAGTAATTTAAACTAATTATAAAATGTGGTTAAATTTCATTAAGAGAGTGATGGATTATTTCAGTTAAGATAGTTTTGGACCGCAAAGGGGTAAAATGTCTATTATATAAATATAAAACTTTTTTATGTATTGAGCGTCAAATGCTAAAAACAAATACAATATAAATATTGATATTTAAAAAGAGGGGAGTTCGACATGGAATATTTAATAAAACGATTAATATTAATATCAGTGGAGCTTTAAATGTATTTATTATTTATTATCAAGTCATTGATTTTTTTTTCACGTGGCAACATTAAACATTTTTTATCACTAAACAAACTCTATGACATTTGCGAATAGTTTTTGTGCGAATTTAATATAATATAATTGGATATAAAATAAAACACAACCATGTAAGTTTTGAAAATAAATAAAATTCCATTTAATCGAGTAAATTCAATATTTAAACTAAATTTATAAAAAAAATATTGCTTAATTTTATTTAATTTTTCAACACATTCATAATTAAATTTTTCGGACGATTTAAATATAAATTATATATGAAATGAATTAATCAAATAAAAAAAATATATGTTAAATAATTCTGCATCGTCCTTAGATGAAGAAATCTGTTAATTGTTTATTATTTTATACATTCGCCGTTACAAATACCCCATGCAAAGAACCGAGCATAAATATCAAGGTTTACAATATGAATATATTTGCAGGACAACAATGGACGTATTATTTACATGTGTAAAGAAGGGTGATTGGGATCCGGTTAAAGAAGAACTAATAAAAGACCATCGGCTAATCTTAGAGTGTGATGAGGTAATAACATTTGTGCTACACTTATTGATTCTAATAATTAATATTAAATTGAATACGTATTTATAGAACAAACGGACATTACTACATATTGCAGCCTTGCACGGAAACGAAGATATTGTTTCATATCTTTTGAAATTAAAGAGCCCGATTGATGCCGTCGACGATGAGGGCTACACACCGTTCATTATAGCTGCTTCTGCAGGATATACTGAAGTCGTCAGACTATTGACGTCTAACGGCGCTAAAATCAATTGTAGAAATATTCAAGGACATAGTGCCCTGCAATACGCATGTTCTAAAGGACGCGAGGAGGTATTTTATCATAATTTCTAGTTAAATGCTTAATATTTTATTGATTTAAAAAAAAATTACGATATCAGATCGCCAAGATTTTGATTGCATGTGATGCCGACGTGAATATTGTGGACGTCAACGGCGAAAGTCCGCTTCACAGGGCGACTGCTCAATTTCATATACCCATAGTTGAAATCTTATTGGATGAAAAAAATATAATAAATGTCAATTTAAAAAATAGCTACGAGGAAACGGCACTGTAATTATATATTTTTATTAATACTCATGTGTTATCGATGAATTCAATCAATATATATGATTTCAGACATCTAGCGTGTCGTCAAGATCACCGACAATTAGCTATTATGCTACGAGAAGCCGGGGCATCATTGTACGTACAAAATAAGCAGAAATTAACACCCCTAGATCTTTGTAAAAGTGAACAAATGAAAAATCAACTTGAAAAAATAGTTGATAGATATTTTGAAGATATTCATTAAATTAAATATTATTTAAGTCTATAAATGTAGTATTTTAATCTGTTTAAATCTGTAACCTTTTTTAATTTTATATGAAACAATATATTAATACAAAACGCATAAGTTTTTTATTTAAAAATATATTATCTTCGGCACAGTCACAGAGCCGGCACAATGCTCAGTCACATTGTAATTCATTAGAGATTTTTCCGGCGCTCGAGTGGTTGACAGCTTTTGAAAGAAAAAAATATAAACGGAATGAATGTAAAAAAATAATAAAAGAATATGTAAAAACTATAATAAAAAACAAAAAATATTACATAAAAAAAATAAATGAAGACAAATGAACATAGTGAACCAGACACAGAAGCGAAGAAGTCATTATTAGGTTTTGCGGATTACCTAGTCCCAATTCGCTCGCTACGTCGGTCCGTACATTTGACCTGGTAAGAAAACCTCTTAGCGCCTTCCTCATCAGTAACTGGTGTAGAGGCGTTATCCTGTACAGCTGACTGCTCCTAGCCATTTAAAGGCAAATGCCGGGATAGTTCCTTGAGCCATTTCCCATCACATTACCATTACTTCCTTATAAATCCAGTTCGCCCTTCAGTTCCCAGGTCGAAGCGCAACGAGGAAACTCGCTCGATGGAAGCAATGCCGCACCCGGTGGCTGCTTTAGACTATCTGCCATAGCGTAATGTTGGTTTGCCTGCCCCTCCGTAAGGCTAGTGGGTCAACCTGCACCTGGATTACGTAGCCAACTAATGTTTGTTCTTGGTGTGCTCCGAAATGGCGGAGAAAACTCCAACAACGACGAGCACGCGAAGAATGGCAAAATAAAAACCATACAAATTCATCCTCATCATATATTAAAATGAATGAGAAACATCTATCGACGTATCCATTCTTACGCGTCCGCCTCTCTGATAGGCTATAGAAATATATAAAATCTTTTGGGCCAATACGTCTGGCCCAAAGAGTGGAAAAGGTTGGAAATGATATGAACTAAATTGAAGAAAAGATGTAAGAGTTGTTATTTGTGTTATCTTCTTTTCTTTTTTTTTGTAGGAAGTGGAACAGTTTTGGGTAGAGGAATTCTATGAAAGGATTGATTTATGAATGTTATTGTAAGAGGGAGTGGCATATTTTTTTATAAGGTCTTTGAGAGGTAGGATTTTTAGATCTTTGTGTATGTCTGTGTTCCGAATAATTATTGTATTATATTTATTTTTCTTTGAATTTTATTCATATCTGTAGGATGAGTCGTCACTAGATCTGGAAAACGTATAGAATTTGAGGACAGATGATGGCAGTATAAATAAGTTTTGTTAATTTTAAGAAAAGGACACAGTTTTTGGTTATAAGTGGTCAAAGAAGTGTATTACTAATATATTTTTTTTATAACATTATCTAAGTGAGGTCTCCAGGAGAGTTTTTTTTACCAAAAGTCACCCCGAGGTACTTTATTTGAGAATTCCATCAAATAAGGGTGTTTTAATCTTAATATTAGGCTGATGAAGGCTGACGACCTTCATTTCACAAAAAAAACAATTGTCAAAAATATAAGCTGGGAAGCGGGCAGCAGCGCTCTTCAGATAAAATAAACGTATGCAGTGTAGAAGTCAACGGGAAACCACTGCACAATATATTTCCATGAAAACTATATCCATGGTCCTCCATGAGGGGTAACATGCACATGGTCACGTTCCTCAGAAATGGTGCAAAGTGGATTAATAGTTAGTAAAAAAAGTAACAATAATGATATTTAATCGCCTACTCATTTCAATAAAAAAAATCTAATATTAGGCTAATATGATATTATTTTTTTAAAGACATCAATTTTGAAGGTTTTTTATGTATATTTGCAGTTTTTTATATATGAGGTTGAGGCTTCCAAGAGGGTGTTTATTTAATTTTTTGGAGTCAGAATATCTTCTATTGATCACAGTGCTGGAACGATCTCTTAAGCCTTTATAGGGCAAAGGCTGAAATTGGTTAATATATTAACCAGTCGCTTTAAGGTCTATATTTCCATGAGCTTTATAGATATGTTAACCTTAGTAACTTAATATTTTGCCGAGAACACTTTTTTTATGCCAATTTTATTGACAATGTACATTGTCAATAACAAAAAAATAAAAAAAACCAAAATAATTAATTTGCCCTATAAAGGGTTAAATAATAAAATAAAATCAAAACGATATTTATATTTGCGAGTAAACGCAAACGAATAAAAACTAATAATATATCATTCAATCAGTCGTTTTTATTAATCTCTAATCGGATAAAGGGTGTTTTTTTAACATTCCATGAACATTTCCGAGATCAGGATTTGCAGTTTTGTAGAAATCATAGAGAATATTCTCCCCACTCGTTATTATGACAATAATATCAAATATTTTCATTCGACGTAAATCAAAATCACTCGATTTCTCGAAGCAAATTAGCCAAACGCCTCGCACAAAAGTCAAGAGGAGTTTTTTCTTCCTTATTTACGATTTCTAACGAAGCGCCAGCGCCTCGTAATATTTTTGCCACATCCTCGCGATCTTCCTCGCACGCCAAATGCCTGAAAATCGCAATCAAATAAAATCAAATATATTAAATATATTTTAATTTACACTCACAATCTGTATTTCCCGAGGTGTTTACTGCATCGATGTTGAGACCGTCGTTGCACAACAGCATCTGTATTATTGGAACACGACCGAGTACTGCAGCTCTATGTAGAGGCGTTTCGCCACATTTATCGGCAGCGTTGATATCAGCATCGCTAGAAATCAGCAACTCGGCTATCTATGATTTAAACATGAATTAATATCAAGATTTTATTTCAATTGATGAATTATTAGTAGCTTTCGTGTGAAAATTTATACCTCTTTATGTCCCTTTGAGCATGCATACTGCAACGATGAGTGTCCTTGCTCATTTCTTTGATCGACGTTCGCTCCGCGAGTTATTAATGTTTTTACGATCGAGTTGCGGCCGGCAGCGGACGCTATGAGCAGAGGGGTGCAGCCGGTGTCGTCCACCGCGTCTACGGGACTTCCCAATTCTAAAAGTTGGGAAACAATTTCGTCGTGTCCGCCAGAAGCGGCCCAGTGCAATAATATACGGTTGCTCTGAAATAAATATTTAATACCGAAGTAATATAATAATAATCGAAATATTTTAATGCGATGCTTACGTCGTCTGTATTGAGAAGAATTTCGGGTTTTTGCTTCAGCCTTACGGCGAGCAGCGCCGAGTCACCTCTGCGTGCCAATTCAAATGGATCAGTCGACATTCTAGTAAATTATTATTTTTTTCCTGCTACCCTTGATCAGAAAAATTAGAATATCCTGTTAAGAAATGAAAATATTAGGTCATCCCGTGAGTACTGTCTTTTTTTAAAGTCTCGTTATTATTATTTTATGGTATTAGTAGCTAATTATTTCTTATTACTTTTTATTTATAGAATGAACGATATATTGTAAGAGTGGTATAGTAAATTGAATTGAAATTAACTGTAATTCATATATAACATGTACAGAGTTGATGGGAGAGCTCTGATTCGCTGTAGAAAATAAGAAAAATATGCTGACGATTACCTGTCCTTGAGGGTAAAACAATTTACGTACATTATGGTCCTAGGATCCATAATAGAATGGTATTAGGGATTTTTTTGTTAAGAGTTTAATGTGTTGTACTAAAATTAGAAGTGTTATCGACATTTTTTAATTGTTTTGCCCATTATTTCTCATTATTTATTATTATCATTTCATAAATAAATATTGTAAAAGCCTATCTTGACCGAGAAATAACCCAGATTTTAATATTATCGTAACTGATCTCATAGAACGATCACAGCAAAGTATGTAATCAATTTTGTCCCAGAGTTTTGTATACATATACTTTTTAAATAAAACAACGTAAATTTTTAATGCATAAAAATGAAAAGATAAAATTGCTAAAATCTTATTTAATTTTTGTATTCCATTCATTAATAACCTGATTTTGACAGTAGGAGAATGACAATCTTCAATTTTTTGCACTGCGTCGTCAATGTTGCAATATGAAAAAAATCGAACAATAACGCTTTTTCGATTTAAACATTATTTTATTTAAAATATAAATCCAACTATATATATATATCATTAATTAATATAATAAGCGAAAATAAATAGAATGTATGATATTATCTCAAATAACATCTGTCAATACAAAGTTTGTATTGATAATTTTTAAATGCCAAATGAATGCCTTATTGCAGATATTTTTGACAAATTTAAATCGACAATATCCGTGGTCGGGATTTTTTTATTATTGAGAAGAAATTTCAATATTTCAATCGGTACATGGTCGTAATTAATGATCTTAAAACATTCACCCTATTGGTTCCGCGAAGCCGTTCAATCGGCTTCTAGTGAATATGCGAAAAGTGCCGACGGCCGATATTAACGGCTCTATCAAGGTACCGATAACTTATACGAGAAAAAATAAAGTAAGATTACTTGTCAGTGAATAAGATTACTTGATCATAATTTAAAAAAATGCATTGACAGTTCAAAACATAACCCCTTGTCAGTTATTTATTCCAATGCATAGAGAAAGAAACGCAATTATTAATTCGGAAGAGATGAAAAATATAGGCTAATATACAAATCGGTTATATTTTAGGCAGTTTACAGTGTTGCCATGCTAACGGTAATATTTTCGAAATCGTATATATATAGGCATTGAGAATTTGTATAAGAACACAGTTTTTTTTATCATCGCTTGAATGTGTATATTATGTTTGATATAATTTTTTAAATAAACAAAAAAAATTGTGAACGAACCGCGGAAAAATAATTGATTTGCTGATGGATCGAAAGCGCGCCGTCCATATGGCCTAGTCAGTGTTGCCAGTAGCCGTCTCCCCTTATTTTTCTAATTCTGCAAAATGATTTAAATTGTAAATGCAAAACGGTAAATTGAACGATTTTTATTTGTAATAATTAATTTAACTATTTTTACATAAATATATTTTTTTTAGTGCCCTGACGATGTCTAATAAATTACAAAATATTCAAGGCATATACGAAACTATGGAATTGGATGCTCAATCGATATTATCCCTTTCCGATGACGATTGTGTATCTTCAATCGACGATGATTTGCTCGAAGAAATAATTTTAATTTCCTCCGAAGGTTCTGATAATGAATCATCTGCTGACGAATCTCACAATGCCGCAACCGAGGACAATTGGAAAGAAGTATTCGAAGATAACGACAATCCTCCCGATTCTCGTTTTGATTATCAAGAATTAAGCGGACCTAGAGATGCGCCTTGTCCAACTGCAGAGCCCATTGCGTACTTCAATTTGTTTTTCACCGATTCTCTATTGAATGAACTCGTGAAATCGACTAATAATTATGCAGATTTATACAAAAGTACACATCCGGATATATCGCAGAACTCTCGTTCTCTTAAATGGGTGGATATAACTCGAGCCGAAATGAAGGGATTCATTGCTTGCATCCTAAATATGGGTATATATAGAAGGCCAACGATGGAGTCCTTCTGGTTTGCAGATGAGTCGCAGTACATATCATGGTTTCATAAAATGTTCACAAGAAACCGGTTTCAACTCCTTCTTAGATTCTTTCATGTAACTGATACCAAAAATCACAAGAATCATGACCAACTTGGATATGATTCGTGCGCTAATATTCAACCACTCATCGATCATGCTAATGAGTTATTTCAATATCACTACATTCCTCATCAACAAATTAATATAAATAAAACCCTCGTTGAGAAGAAAAACCACAAACAACTTTGGATGCTTTGTGATTCGGTAATAAATTACTGTTTGGCCTTTTACGTTAATAGAGATGATGTCGATAAGGCAGAGATTCAAAAGCACGGTTTGAATTATACGACGGTAACAAAATTATTGGAAACGGATAATTATTTGAATAAGGGTTATCATATCTTCATGGATAACGTGTCGTTCCCGTTAGCAAAGCATTTATACAGATTGGGAACTTTCGTCACGGGGAAAATTAGTAAGTATAGGAAATTTTTGCCTACAGAGTTCTGCAGAAAATTTGAGATTGGCGAAAAAAAATATTTTCGTCAAGGTCCCGTCCTCGCCGCTGCTTTTCGTCTCAATGCATCACAGCGTTCCCAGTTAATTTTTATATCAACGAGGTTCAATGCAACAAATAACGCTCGAGTTATTACAAAAAAAGGGAACAATCACATAAAACCAGAAATCATAGCAGCATATAACGATTTCAAGGACGGCATCGATACCTCAGATGTATTATACGGCGATAGGAGATCTATGAAATATTGGAAAAAAATATGTTTCATCATATTTTCTAGGATGATTTTCAATAGTTACATCATTTACAATGAAAACTTACCAAATAACATAAAACCAATGACAAGACTGAAATTTACCATTAGTATTATTGAGAGTCTTGGAAATGAGTGGCTCCAAGAGAGAGCAAATTCGATTGAAACATCCGTTGGTTCCGTAATTGATCCTCAGGATGGTTCTCTTCTCGTAGTATTACCCGGGAGGAAAGAAAGGGCCTGTTGTGTATGCACCGTGAGAAACGAGGCTGGCAAAATTATACGCAAACGGTCTCGCACAATCTGTTCCAAGTGCAAAAAGGGTGTCCATCGACCTTGTAATTCAAAACATATGTGTAAAAAATATATATGAATTAATATTTTGTCAGGGATAACTTATATGATAAAAGTTATCCTGGAGGCATTGTCTTTTCTTGGTCGGAATCATGTCGGAACACGGATGATCAAGGGCGGCTTCTCCTTAGGGGCAACCGGAGAACTGCCCAATACGATTTCTCCCAATAAAAATAGAATAATTTTGGCCTCGGTCACGTGATCGCTAGCTTTGCGGTGAATGAGTGTTGGTGTTTGGTTAGGTAGTGGAGGTAAAGAGAAAAGTTCCGTATTACCGTATACAGAAGGTTGCTTTTCGTTTGCTGCATAAAGCTCTGGTTTGGGGCAGACCTGTATATGCCCCGCTGGTCTATATTTTCCACTCGATTCGAAAAATATGTGACACTGTCAATGTTTTTCGCATATATTTGGCATTTTTAACCGTGTTTTACACACTTTTATTTTTATTTAGTTTTGTTTATTCAATTTTTATATATCGATAAAAATTATTTTCATTTGACTTCAGTAAATTTTTTTTTTGAAAAAAAGGTTTAGGGGACTTGAACTTAATGTCACACCTGTTTTTAAAATCACGAGCCGCCTCAGGTTTTAGGTCTTCCAAGATCTGGTTTATTCAGCAATGAAAAATTGCAGGTTTGGAATTTGACAAACTACTTTTTAGACGTTTGTTCAGCATCAAAGGCATCTCCGTATATATGAATAGACTGAACTTAGCAATGTAACAAAAATCAGGGCTGTGGAGTCGGAGTTGGAGTCGACCCTAAAGCATACCGCCCGATCACGTTGCTCCCTGTTAAGGGCAATACCTTCAAGAGAATGAGCCCCTCTCTGAACGCCAATTCGGCTTCAGGCCTGCCCGATTTACACAGGATGCATTGCAAGCAGTTCGGACCTTTACATGCGCGTCTACCTGCAAATATGTTCTTGCAATTATGCTGGACATCTCGGTGGCCGGCGATACTCGCCAGGCTGAAGGAGAAGAAAATACCTTCGGATCTATATGCTATTATCAGTAATTATTTATCTGACAGAGCAATTGTGATGGATGCTGGGAATGAAATAGTCTTCTCTCCTATTACTATGGGATGCCCTCAGGGCTCCGTTCTCGGTCCAATCTTGTGGAATATACTCTTCAACGGGGTGCTACGAATACCTCTACCACCTAACTGCGAACTGTTCGGCTACGCTGACGACATCCTCGTGCTCGCTGGCGGGGACACTCGAGATCAATTGGAAAACCGTGCAAACGACATACTACATAGCATTAGTGCTTGGGACTCAAATTTGGGCCCAACAAATGCTTTGGCGTCCTCATAAAGGGCCAGCTCAAGCGGCCCCTGTGCATTGGACTTACTCGTGACCGCAACTTTTCTATCCGCGGCTCTGGGAGATACCTTGGGGTCCAATTGGACACCAATCTTGGAATGCTCTGCCCACTGGACAAATCCTGGAAAAGGCGAAACACGCCATCGGCTGCTTCAGCAGGGTCGCTGGTGCCAACTGGGGTATCAATTCCCGAAGTATGAAGATTTATTATAAAGCAATATTTGTCCCCATCGTTACTTATGCCGCCAACTTCTGGGTCCATAGAGCGAGTACATCAACAATTCGCCGACGCCTCCTCTCAGGCCAGAGACTACCACTCCTGATGCTCATCAGAGCATATAGGACCTCGTCCACGGCGGCTCTTGCCGTCCTGGCCGGAGTTCTGCCACTGGACTTAGAGCTTCAGGTTCTTGCTGCACTATGGCTTAATACAAGAGGGTTTGAGGCCCTTATTGGTGATGTGGCTATCTCTCCACCTGTGTACGGCTGCCAGGACTGGTTCTGCGCATAGAGCAGCCATCTACCGTACGGCTGTGAACATATGGCAAAGGCGTTAGAGTCGCAGGAGCCGACGGGCCATGTCGGGTACCTGTTCTTCCCTGATGTCCGGATCCGCTAAAGAATGCGTTGGATTGAGCCAAACCACCATATATCACAGTTCATTATAAAGAGTGTCGGTCTATTAGTATTTTTTATCGCTATAATGGCTCCTCAAAGGTAGGCTGAACGATTAGCCTTACCGTAGGAAGTGCTGTTCAAAAAAAAAAACCTCTGCTCCACAATCCCTATACTGTCTCGGTCGAGGTTCGCTCCGACTTCGCCGTGCCGTTCTGCCACTTTATGTATATATGTATTTATATATGACATTTTTATTAAACTGATGTATTGTTGAGGTTTTATTAAACAAAAATGAAAAAATGGACAATGATATTCTATTGACTGGGATCTATGTTGAGCCCATGGTTCGATCCATATTGACGGAAGAACAAATAATGAATTAACCATTCGTATGAAAGACCTTCGAGTGGGAAACGAGATGACGTCAGGCAGTTTTGATCAATCAATACTTGAATTATCATCATCTTCATCCGACACCGCTGAATTCTCGAGACGATTTTGAAAATATCTCATCGAATAAGAAGAAATCAAACGTTCCCTGCTTCTGATTTCCAATATAGTAGACGAAAAGAGACTATTTTAAGATAATGCATGCATTGAAAATGGTGGAAAAAATTGACCGAGCTTATAATTTAAATGTTAAAATGGCTTACACAGAAGCGTATCCAGAAATCAGAAGATTCACCGTTGGACTGCTATAGCATTGCCAACCCACGTGAACTCAGAGCTGTTATTTTCGCCATTAAAATCCTCAATTCTGATTTAAGAGCTTCTTAATTTAACAATAAGATTTAATAGAAGCAATGTTGTTTTTATGAATAAATTCTAATAAATAATTAATTAAGTTTGATCATGTTTTATTTTTATGCCTATAATATGCAAAAAAAACAACCTGATAAAATTGAACTTTTATGAGTCGGAGTCCGTGTTGTTGGTTTATTTAATTCGTTTAAAATAATAATATAAAAAATAATAAAGAAGACATAGGTACATATTTATTTATTTAAAAATATTATATACATTTCATCTGTTTATAATAATATTTTTAATTATAATTCGCTATTTCGCTACGAGTACTCTAATAATATACTGAATTCAACTATATATTTAAAAAATAACCACTGCCGCGAAGAAAGTGAAGCCGTCAATCAGGGGAGCGGATGTTAATCGGGGATTGAGAACTACACAAGAATAAAATGTATATTTTCTTAGAATATTTATTTAAATATATAAATTTTAAATGTAGCATTCCGAATTGTACGTCGAACATATTCTCGAGGGAGAAGGAGAATCTTAACAATCACAAAAAGCAAATAATCTTAATTATAAATTAATTAATATATACGTTATGCTTGATTTCGTAGATCTCTCTCGATTTACGATGTGCACACGAAGAACGAATACGCAAATAGAGAGACAAATGCAAATATTTGATACAGGATCAACGTCTTATCCGACACTACTGCCGTTTATATAAACGCGTTAATTATAAAAAATTAAGTACATAGTATTTTGCGTCACAGGAGATTAAAAAAAAGCATTGGCGAGTTTATATAAAACATAAACGCATCGCACGACGAATTTTTCAACGGAACGAGGGGACGAAGGGTTCAATATGATCGGATCGGGGGTGGAGAACGGATATTTTCGACGTGAGACTATAACAACCGTGTGCTGCTAAGTATTGTCAAGATTGATAGTACAGTATTGTCATCGTGATAGTATATAATATTGTCAAATTTTAGTTAATTTTAACGTATTTTAAATAATCTCAATATTCTTTTTAACATTATAAAGTAAATCTTATAATTAAATATACACCACTTTCAGCTGAGTCAATATAATATATATATATATAGTTATGCGATTGCATCAACGCAACGTTTCATCCGATATCGGAAACGGGTCCGAGTTTAACCAACGCGCCAACCGTAATTCAATTGTATAAATGCCATATAATTAGTAAATGTTGAATTTAAAATCTAATATTTGTAATTCATTAATTGAAAACATTAAATTGTTCACAAAATGGAGTGTTTTGTCGTAAATCGTAAATTATATTTTTGAAAACGATCAATTTCGCGAGTTTTTTTGTCTTTTTTCCATCAATTTACATCTAGAGATTGTTATTTGTGACGCGTCTGAAGAATAAATAAGTGTTCGACAATGCCGCAGATGTTTTAAACTATTTAAATGTGGTGATTTTAACCTAAAAAAAAATGCTCAAAGTGAACAAATGACGTATTGTGACTATATGTGATAATTAGATGAATGCTCGGATACTCAAAATCTAGTATAAACACCAGAGAAAAATCGGCAAGATCGTGAAGCTGACGTTATGGATACCGCATGATATACTAAAGCAGTACACGAGCGCATATTTAAAGATTTAAACGAAAAAGGGTGTTTAAATCTTTTTTATTAGCGGCTGGAGACGAAGAGTGGATGTCATATTCTAACCAACGACGCAACCCTCGCTTAAGATGAAAGATAGATTCTGTTAGATCATCGTGTTAAACGAAACCCCGTAAAGCGAGACTAACAAATATATGGAAACGAGAGAATAGATTTTTAAATACAATTTTTTTTCCTGACAAAATAGAAGCCGTGTTAACACATTCGCGGACACGTCATCATTTGCAGTCTTTTTTTATGTAGAGTGGGACACGACGTCAATTGACCTATTATTTTTTATTGCTCCAGACAGGTCTGGGTCTACGGCAGCACATTGCTAAGAAGTTTGTTAACCCTTTGTTACTAAGCGTCGAATATTCGACGGTCGATTCTCGTGCGAAAAAGACGAAGCGTGATATTACGGCTCATCTAAACTTTATTTTTTAAAGTTTATAGCAAAACCACCTATGCATTTTTTTTTTTGGTATTAAAGGTTTGGACCTTTGATATTTTAATAATATTAGTTTGAAACGTTATTTTATTTTTACAATCTAGCGTAAAAAAGATAAAAATTATGTAAAGTAAAGTTAGGTACTAAAAATGGTCTAAAATCGCTTCGTTTTTTTCGCAAGTTCGCTAAAAAAATTCTTAGTAACCAAAGGGTTAAACTTGATGACCTCAAACTCAAGCCCCAAACTCAATTTTGCAAATAATACTAGTTTAAGCATAAAATTTTCACATACTAAAAAGAACCTCAATCGAAATTAAGTAAGTTAAATCAATTAATATAAGTATTTTTAAAATATCCCCCTCTTAGCGCACCTGTGTGCGCCGCACAATTTGACCATATGGACGGTGCATACTTTATTTTATTTTATTTTATTTTATTTTATTTTAAAGACAATGCGTGATTGGCATTACAGAATAACCCAGGTCGCCAATCACGCATAAAAACATAAATAGAATAGTCAGAAAAAAAACAAAAAATTCGTAAAAATACATATTCGAATGTGCCCGAAAGTGTTAACCGGCTGCCGTGTTAAACAAAGAATGGATGTAACTTCTTCATCCACCATATAGTCTCCATAAGACTCCTTCAGATTATCATTTATTTAGATCTATAAAAAAAATAGTCAGGGGATATTTGGCATTTAAATTTATTTAATTTATTCGGTCGATATTGAAAATTTGCTGAATAGTATAAATAATTGCATAATGGAACTACGATAACATTTTGAGCGATTAAAGTTGATTTTAAATCATCTTCCCGCAAGTAGATGCGTTTTGTATTAGACAGCGAGCATAAATATACATTTTTAAAACAATGGAATCAATTAATAATGATATATACGTTACTTGGCGTTCACAGATCATCAAACCACGATTGAAGGTTGCATCCACAAAACGAGGTTATAAAGAAAATCCCGTTTACGTCATCTGCGGTTGTTTGCACGTAAAAATAAAGAGGCGTCCTCAGTTGTTAAATGAAAATTTTTATTTTTGTAGGTTAATTTTAAATATCAGTGTTGCCAATGCGACACAAATGTGGACTGAAGAATAACAAATGCGGGCATTATCCTGATCATAGACAATAAATACAGAGAGATACATAATTGGATATTTTCACGGTTCGAATGAACACGTTTAGCTAGTATTGACACACCGGGGTGACTATAGCGGTTAAAGGGCTATTAATTAAAACACGCTTTCGATTAATTCCAAATTGATATTTGCATTATTATAAAAGAATTAAATTCCATCTGATATTTATCATATATTTATTAAAATCAGCGGTAAAGATAGCGATATCCTCGGATCGATCAAGACGTAGAGGCTGCGATGACTCTGTCATGTACACAGACTACCGCCGTATATATATCACACGATAAGAGAGCCATAACCTAACCTAAAAAACAATAATTCGGAAAACTCGCAAAATTCACCGCGCAATAATCAAGTTAAATATATTTTGCGATGAAAATAAACGTACATGATCCTCCATTTCGTGAACAACGCTATCTATTGATTATTTAAGTATAATAATATAATTTTAATACATACTAATAATAGTGTTTCATAGCGGTAAATTTTAATCAATATTTAACAATATTATAATTGTATAAAGTTTTTTAAAACATTTTTTTTATTTTGATAAAATTTTGAGCATTATTACAGCCGTGTAACTAAATGTTTTTTTTTATTTGAGAATTACTAATAAAAAAAAAAAAATAAGGACAATCACAATTTGCACCATTATTTAATATTTTTTTTTTTTAATTTAAAACGATTAGTCTTTTATAATATATACAAAAAAAAATATATATATCATTTAATAATTTTTTGAAAAACATTAATAATATTCAATATTATTTACATTACAAAGAAATTTTCAATTTTCAATTTTCATGATTTTTTTTTTTTGAAAATGATTCACTAACATTTTTATTAGGCAACATTTATATAATTTACAAATCACGTTTATCAATATTATGATAAATGCGGATAAAATTTCAACAGGGTATTATTTTTTTTTGGAATAATTATATATACATAGTCGATGTGGAATTTTCTACGTATCAAAATCTATAACGCAAAAATAATGGAAATATATAATTCATTATTACTGATTGTCAAGTAGGTAATAAATGAAATACATCTTAAATTTCTTTTTTTTTTTATATAAAAGTGCCATAGTCAGTCGTGGCTGTCGATATCCACATTTTAAAAGGTGCTATAAGAATATAGTGATAGATTTTAAGTACATTTTGATAGGCTTAAGTACAACAATCAAAAAAATATTTGATTACACAATCCATAACACTAAATTAAATATAATATATATATAAAAATACTTATGTAGATTTAAATGATTTGATGAGATGATTTTAATAAATATCGTTAGTTCATAAATGCGATAACTGGATTTAATCATTAAATATATATATATTAAAAAAAAGGAAAATATTATTATATTAAATACTAGGAATGAAAAATAAGGAATAATAAAATATCTCATACATCAATACATTATAAAAAAAAAAGTATCCGTTGTTTTTGAAATGCATCAGGAATGGCACAGTGGGCAAATGCTAACAATATAACTATTAATATAAATAATAATCGGCGTAATTAATGATTTTTCGTAAAATAATGAAAATACGTACACAATATCACCATGTCTAAATTTATATCACTCGAGTATCTAATATTTTCTAAACGATAAAAATGGAATGTAAAAACAATGGAATATTACGTCGGAGAAGAGTCGCATATGCAAATTATACTTTTGTTTTGATAAAATTCGAGAAAAAAGCTTTAAACGACGACCGTCAGAAAAATATTATCTCCTCTTCCTTTTGATTCTCGGATTGGCCGTTGTTGTCGTGTTTTTGATTGACGCCCAAGTGCTCCGTCCCCTGCGGCTGATCGTTGTTCTGCCCTTGGTTTCCGGCGGCAAACGACTGCGTGCTCACCGGCGATTCCGGGCTTCGGAAACGTCCGTGATAACGGTCCGGTAGCTTTGGATACGTATTAGTTCTGCAACGATAAATAATGACGATCAAGAACGATCCCTCGATTTATTTTACGGATAATATGGCCGAAAACTCACCGTGTGGCTTTATTATTACTATTCTGTGGAGAAGTTGTTGGTAACATTGTTCCGAATCCCATAGTAGCCGGCGAACTTCCCGTTCTGCTATGAGACGTGATCGGAGATTGCTGGAAATAATTCAACCGGTTATATAACATCAGGTGCATAACGGATAACCTCCAAAAAATTTTTTTTGATATATACAGAGTCCTTCATCCTTGTCAATGTCAAGGTGTTATTACTTTTTGTGAAGTGAAGTTTTATAAACTAAATAATTAAAGTTAAAAAAGATTGCGAGAAGGCAGTTTAATGGCGGCGAAAAAATCATTTGTAACGAAGAATATGATAAACTAAACCTTGACCAAAACTGATTGAAATAAGTCATATTCTCCGATGAAAGCAAATTTAATTTGTTTAGATCAGGTAGAATCCAGTCTGTGAGGCGTAAATCTGGATAACGGATGCACCAAAACTGCCACCGAAGGACTGTGAAGCACCCAGCTAGCCAAATGATTTGGGGGTGCTTCTCATATTTTGGAATCGGAGAATTATCATTCATTAACGGAGCAGTCAACTCTACACTACTTAATTTCTACGGAGCTATGAGGAGCCAGGCCGCTATCCAATCCAATTCGGTCACAGTATGTGCTACAGGAGGTGCCCGTAAATTAAATACAAATTGGCCCTAGTCTCGTCTGATTATTATTGTTCCAATCCGCGCGTTGACAGCTCGGCTCCGGGGCTCATGGCTGGCGACCTGACCCGTATTTGAAGGCGCCTAGATAACCTGGAAGACGATCGTCACAGTCCTGGCATCAGGGTTGAGACACACGTGTCTCTGCTGGAGATCGTGTTATATCCTCTAGGTGGCAAAGAGCTGCCTCAGGTTGAGGCCTGGCTTTAAAACATTTACTGGCTTTATTGGACATTTATGCCCCAGAGTATTCATAACGTGATAAAGCAAAAAACCAGGATAGACAAAATACCAAAAATTTATTGTAATAATTAGGTTCTAAGTTTTGTTTGCATACACGTGAAAATTGACTTAGCATTTCTTGACACATGCCAGGAATCATCACTGAATTTCCTGTTCAAGTGGTATATTTGATTCCGTATACCACTTCCATCTTATCTATGGATCAAGACACGATGGCAGTTATTTAAAGTCCATTATTTAAGAAAATCGATGGATCAACTCATCGAAGAAATTGATGGAGGCGATAGAGACACTGTGCGGGTTTAGTTGAAACAATTTAAGCCATCGAGAAACATCGATAAAGCATGGCATAAAGTCACCCAGTCGTGAATGAAGTGCGTTTGAAAAAGGTTATGGCGGTTATTCCACAGAGTACGCAACAATTTCTTTTTATTAACGCCACGCTGCGTCATGGCATCCTGTTTGCCATGTGAAAGACAGAAGGATATATCTAGAGTCGTCATGGCGGAAAAATGCAGGAGCGTGTTCACGCTGCAACTGCCGGCGGAAGAGAGAGAGCATGGCTGGGACGCCGTGCTGCAAGAAGACCTCTTGTCGGGATCATTGGAAGAGTGCTCCTTTGCTGATACTCTTGGCACTAGACTACCGCGAGTGCCGTCACTGTCAGAGAGTACCAGTACCAGCTACATGCGTTATACGCATATCTATCATTTCACGCATAACCTAACAACGTTAGCAATTAACCTTTACAAAGTTATTCAGAGAAATTTTTGAAGATCACATTAGTCTTAAAGGCATTTTCAAAGGCATAGAAGGTGTTGACGTAAATGATATTCGGACATTGTGTTTGTTAAAATCACACGGCGAACATTCAACTAATTAGGAGCTGCAAGACAAAGGCTCCTAGACAAGAAAATTACTGTTCCCGCTCAAATTTTAAGTGTCAAAATCATTGAAATCCTATTTACTTATCGAAAGGAATTATTAGAAAGAAAACGACGAATATTACGAATGAGTGAGTGCTGTAAAATGTGGTTGTAATGGATTATTTGACAGTAATCAGTAAATTTTGCATAATAAACATACGAGAGGCGAAAAACAAGGGAATCTTGATTCTCTTATTTCAATGTAAAACAAAATAAAAGGATAATAAATTATGCTTCGTATGGCATTTTTTATTATTAGGTAAAAGGAAAGTAATGTCATTGTCAGAGATTGAAGTGTAAGTGACAGTGAAAGACAAACCAAAATCAGGGAGATCTCTTAAAATCGGTGATGACACTTTGAACTCAGTGTTGGAGTCCGATCCCTTTAAAACAAGGAATTGTCAAAAAACCTCGAAAGATGATTTCAGCACCTCAAAACCCGACCGTTTTAAAACAACAAATAACCATGTGTTTATCTTTACTGTCTAGATATGAAACTGATTAGAAGGATTGTTACCGGGGATGAGAAATGGATCCCTACACCAATCCGAAGAGAAAAAGACTTGTAAGACCTGTATCTACCCCTGGTCTATCATTGACTGAAAAAGTTACTCTTTTTGTACTTGGTGGGATGTTTAGGAAATAATTCACTGGAATTATTAAAACCTCCACAATCAACGCGGGTTGCCTATATTAACCAATTCAACTTACATCGTTATCGACGAGTCTTTGATATCCTTGTCCGACGACGTTGCTTCCGCCGCTGTACCGACGATCGTTGACGAGCGCTTGTTGTCCCACAAGAGAAGCGCCGCTGCTCCCCTGACTCAACCTCAACGGTAACAATTGATTTCCGTGCACCACGGAATGACTGACGTTCGAATGACTACCGGCGGCCACGTTGGCGTTCATCAATCCGCCGGGATTTCCGCCCCTCGACGCCAACTTCAACGGCAGCTGCTGTTTGATCGGCAGATTTTGAGCCGTCACAATCTTTTGTTGATTTTGTGCGCTGATCAAATTAATCGGCAACGTCTGCTGTTTGCCGGTCGTCGATACCGGTTGGGTCTTCCATTTGGAATCTTTCCTTTTGTGAGTGTCGGTTGGAGAAGAATCGTTCAATGGAGACGAGACGGTATTTCCGGCATTCGATATTTCGTCTGGGATACCACCTGCGTTCAATATTAAACAGTTAGATCTTGATTTATTGCATTTATTATATATGTTATGGTCGTATACCTTTATCGGTTAAATCGGGTAGGAGTCCTTTGGCTGATACGGTTTCTATCCAACGGAATAGACTCTCGCGCTGTTGGGATACGTCATCCTGTTGCTCTTGCAGAGATCTTTGTAATTGAGCGAGTTGTTCGCTCTTTTCGCAGAGCGCACGTGCTTCTTGTTCTCGCGACAATGCCCACGCAGCTTTTTCAGCTGATAATTTATCCTATAAACGTGAAATTAATTGTTAACACGTAAATATATATCGAATATAACAAAACGATGTATACCTGTAGATTTCGCAGCTCTTCTAACTGATGATTATGTTTGTTTACAGGTTTGTTCGATTCTCCGGTTATTTTACATGCAAATAGCTGCGCTTCCAAACTGAAATATATCGTAATTAATCGTTATTACGATGGATATATATTTTATTTTCATTTTATTGTATATTTACCTATGAATAGTGGTCAATTGTTGCCATATTATACACATGAGCGTGTATACATAGTGCGATAACCTAACAGCCGCAATTTGTTGTTCCCTTCCGAGAGTTAAAAGATGCGGCAAATCACTAGCGCACACACCTTCGGGCGGGATATGTCCGAACGACGGTTGAGGCGGATCCAATGGAAACATGTTCGGAGGCCAAACAAACTCGCCCTGCTGTAATTGTAATCTGAAATCTTCGTCGAACATCGACGGAAACGGATGAGCATTTACGCCAGCAGGTTTTTCTTCATTCGGTTGTTCCGCCGCTGGTACTCCGTCGGGCTGATCTGTTTTTTTAGGACCTGAATAAAAACATATTCGTCAGTATTTTAAATTAAATTTGATTATCATCAGACGGAAATTAAAGCGGACCTTTTCCGTGTTGATTATCGAAACCGCCGAACGTTTCGGCTCTTCTCGGCAACGTAGGAGAGACATAAGCGCTACTGTGTCGTTCGCCGGCCGAGCTTATGCTCCTGCTCAAATTCGTTCCGGAAGCGTACAACGAACTGGCTAATATCGAAACCTCCTACAAAATAAACGAACGTAAACATCTTTACGATTATATTACGCATTCACAATTTTAATACCTTAATTGCTTGACAAACTTCGGTCCATATCGAATGTGTGTCGGTGTGTTCGCTGGCTAATCTTAAATAGTCAGGATTTGGCACCGGCGGATTCATGCCGGTCACTTTTAACAATCTAAGCTGCAGTCCCATCTTTTCTTCGAGCAATGTCGCATATTCCATATCCTTTTCGCGCAACAGACCTGACGATACAATTATTAAAATAAATTTACGACGATAATACGCACGATTAGAATCATTCATACTAAAAGAGTAATGCGAATTTCTACTATAGTTGCAAATATGAATAATGGCATTCGTACTAAAACATAAATATCGGAAAAAGTAAATCGGACATTCTAAGATGAGTGTATACTTAATAAAAAATAATGATGTAATAGTAAAACAATCATGTACAATTTCCGGAAATTCAGCTGAAGATATACGCCGATGATCAATCGTTGTTCACAAAATTTAAAACCCAAAGAATCCATGTGAGCGGATATGATTTAGCGAACGACGGGAAATATTTAAATAGTTGGGCCGATTTTAAATAGGATGTTACAGTGAAGTATGGCTCTACAGGAAGACATGCCAAACTCACCCAATGCGGGGCCTGACTCGATGGGCCAGGGGAAAGGAGGACCCTGTAAGGTCGGGAGCGTCCCACACCAAGCCCCGCTTGTACTAGGCCTTTGTTTATCAGGATGGAGCGAGGAATCGATTCCTTTCCCGCTCTTCGCACGCCCAGCACCGCGAGGCTTGCTTGTTGTTAGCGTCTATGCATCAGACTCTATGCAATTAGCCCCTTTTATAAGCTAGACCGCAGAGTTTGACTGGGAGTCAAAAATTGCCCCTCCAAGGCAGACAGGTGACAAACAGGGAATACCATCTGCCAAGGAGGCGCCCAAGGCACACCGCCCAAGGCGGGGACTCTCGCCAAGGGAATCCCTTTGCGTTAATTACGGAGGACAGAAAACCGTAGTGACCTGCCTGGCATGTTGACTCGCATGTGCTTCCCGGAGCGCAGTCTGCTCTAGGGGAGCTCCATCGGCTCTCACCCTCGTACTTGCATCTAGCATTGCAAGGAGGTCGGGATTCCAATAGGATGTTACAGTCAACCCTCCTACAATGCACACTGCAGTTGCAGTGAAGACTGCTATTCAGGGATGTGTTATTTTTATTAGTTATTATTTAAGTGGCCTTCTAACCCGGGGCGGGTTTTTGTCACCAGGACACTACACGAACTCCAACAGAGACGAGACCAGGATTGCACTGTTTGTCCTCCACCTAATCAAAACTCTTCGAATAGTCAGGTCGCCGAGCTGTCAGAGCGTGGATTGTAACAATAATAATCAGACGAGACTAGGGTTCAGCAATTCGTATTTAATTAACGAGCACGTCCAATACCGACATGCAACAAAACTCGACTCTCGACTCGGTGTGAGTCTAAATTGAGTTGAGTGTTGTCGCTTGTCGGAATTAGATGTGGCAGCAATCGTAGTTCGGTCAATCATGCTTCTATAGATCCTGAGGACTGTTAGCAGCCTGGACAGATCGACCCGTCTTGCGTAAAAAGAAAAACGAATCGGCCCTACCCACACCAAAGTGTTACAGCCCTTGTGATGGCTCTACTCCAAGCGTATTAGAAAAGCCTGGTAAACAGGGTCAAGGCGAATGTATCAGTGCTGAATTCAATTCGGGCTGAGATGGCTTACACTATCTGGGTGGTAAGGGTCTGCATCTGGTCAGGGTCCACTCAAGTCGAGTCAAAATTGAAGTGAGAGAAAATTTACCAGAGTTTCTGACAGTTTTATACCATTTTATAGACAGATATTCAAATTATTATGAGTAGTTAGTCTATCACGTTTTTACATCTTTAGGTCGGAAACTGTTCAATCTTACTACATACATGTAAAACCGATGCCAAATTTGTACAAATAAATACAATAAGTCAGATACATGGAAAATAACTAATTAATAATCTAATATGTACGATTGTATTGCAAATAAATATTAGTTACGTTTAGCATCTACGTGTTATGTAATCGTAAACTAAAAAAAATGGGTCGTCTCAAAAATAACTGCCACAATAAATAGTTTTAGGTACGATTCTCTTTTTGCACGATTTTTAAATAATGACGTTCCATAAATTATTAACCTAGACGTGCAAATGTGGACCCCAAGTTTTTGATTTTTCTCTAATATCTCATTTAATATAAATCCTATGTGTCACAAACTTTTTGTATTTGTCTAAAAAAAGTCTAATGAATAAATATAACAAAAAAAAATTTGCCGTTGTCATACGAGCGATGTATTTTTTCGCTTGCATCCGGTACCCTGTGCCGATTGTGAATGAAGAATTCGTCAATATCCTGACTTGAAATTCTTGGGGTCCCTGAGAGACCCCCTTTGGATGACGCAGTTGTTTGGAGTTATTTCATAAAGCACATATTATTCTTGCATATGACTTTAAGATCAATCAAAAATAGAAATAGAAATTCGTTTATTGATTTAAAAAATGTTATATATTTAAATAGTGGAACCTATCTAGTCTTTTTAATGTTTTTTCACGGTAGTCTTTGGAATATATCCCTCGTGCAAAAAGATAAATCGGAGATAAACGGAGTCTTCCGACAGTCTCTGGCAGAAACTTATGATATGACCATTAAAACAAAAATATATACATACATACATAAATGCATTCAAAATTACATGTACATATTTAAAAATATCAAGATGATTGTAAGGAATAAAAAAAAATATTCAAGTCACACAGAACCATACCTTCTAATTCCGAATTCGTTCGTTGGTCTTTGTAAGGGAAATAAAATTTGCTAAAGTAATTTTGATTACGACAAAAATTGTAAACGTATTTAAATATAGTTTAAATGTAAACATTGGCCACTACCGGGATAATTATAGTTAAATTTAATCGTTATCGTTAATTACGGACAAAAATTCACCACAGGTAATATATATAATAACTATAGAACACTATTAAGACTAATCATTAAAATATTCTAAATAAACTAATTGGATGTAATAATCAAAAAATAAATTATACACAACGGCGTTTTAATAATCTCACTCAAAACTGGGATGTAAATAAGCGAGTGTTTACAATTAGCATATTATCCCATTTTACGTATAAATAGATTTACCCGTTAATTTATTTACAAATCTATGTTTATAACGTCGTAAACATATTCTTACTTGTGATCAGTGATATTTTTTTCTGTTTCGCTTCCAATTTCTTCTGTCTGTCTTCGGCGCTCAGAGATACGTCCTCTTCTTCGGGACAATTTTGAACAGCGGCTCTGTAAATAATTATAAAATAACGATTATTTTAAAAATCACGATAGAATCAGCGGTTATATCAAGTATATTGTACCTAATTGCTTGTATCCATTGTCCTTTGTCCTTCGGTTTATGCACTTTCAATTCAAACATTTCAGGATCGGATGGATTACTCGATATCAAATAAATACCACGACTTTCAGCGCCAGCTTTTTCTCTTACTAACAATTTTTGTAGAGACACAATTCCCGTCTAATATTAAGAAAAATGTATTAATCATCAGTAAATTATATATAAACATAATAAGGATACCGGAAAGAAATTAATTATTTAGTAAAATGTCCGATTGAGAAAATGAAAACTCATTATAAAATATATTGTAAAAATAATTCATAATGACCGAAAATATTGTGGTTAAAGGTCGAGCGAATACGGAGGATGTGTCAAAATTTTATAATTTAAGATCCCTAATGATTTGTGAGGTCAATCGATATCATGCAATATGATCGAGTCGATCGAATGAGCGGTGATGAAATGTTTTTCTAATTTTTTGTGCATGGTGTCGGTTTCATGACGTAGGATATTGCCGTTATTGTTTCGCCATGTTTTAAAAATGAATAATCATTGATTTGATGCAAAAAATGATCATTCGATTTTATCGAATCAATGATTCTGTCTTCGCCTTGGATAAAAATAGCATTCAGTCTTCCTCGAGGCTCATTGGAGATACTAAAATGATCAGAACGGAATTTTCGAAACCAAAATCGAATGATTACATCATTAACGGATACTTCTTCAAACGGAGAGTTAATGTTACATGCAGCTACATCTCCGTCATCGCCCAATTTGAACTCACATACAAAAAAACACTCGTAAATCACGTTTTGGACAAAAAAAATATTTAGAAAACAAAAATTTTAAGAAATTCGAATAGAGTATACTTTTCAAATTAAAAAAATCGAGTGTAAGATGAGAAGAACCTCTCACAACCGCAGTTGAATGTTGACTGATAAAAAAAATCAGGAATTTTATACAGAATAACCTAATAACTATTCACGTGAATAGTAATTATCTAGGAATACAGGCTCCGAGGATATATTAATCCGTCTCCATAGATTTGTTTTTACTTTTATTATTTCACTTATTCGTAGACATAAAATATATCCATATTATCGATCACGTCAGTTTCGTTGCGATGAAATGTGGACGCGATACGATGGCTGCAGCTTAAATATCGCCGATTCCCTAGTCGGCGTGTAGAAACTCTGTTGGCTGCAATGGCCATCATTCTCCGATACGGTGAAGGGCGTCTCGCCGGCTTCACTGGTGGGCGACTTACCGCAAAGAAGGACTTCGAAGGTGTAAAGTTCGCTGAATAAGAGGGCTGCCTTAGCGGGTGCAGAAGGTCAGCTAGTTGTTCGTATCGTATGTATAGCTAAATCGGGATCTTGTGATCTACACTCGGGTTTCAGTGGTAAACCCGGACTCGGACGTTTGAGACTCGGGGCGCCTCACTTACATCCAAGACGACTTCCCTCTCTGACCAACCGTTTTGTGGGAATGGATTAGCAAGGATCCCAGGTAGTACATTTTTTGTCACAATTTGATAAAAAAAATCCAATTTAAATCTAGTATCCTGCAGCTGCTTGTAATATTGATAAATGTGGTATATTAGCATCTCGTCACTAATGGCATAAGCCTTTGCAGGTGGCCTGGCTTTCAGTACTGTAGCGGGCTGCTCGATCTTTATACCTGCGATGAAAGATCGCAGGTATAAAGATCCCCATTGTCTCGTTACAAATAATTTACAAGGTTTGGGAAGGATTTTTTACACAAGGCCACATCTAATTATTCATCTAGAGATCTTTGAATCCAGAGATTCTCAAAGTATGATCACTACAATTTCAACCACATTTTGAAAATCTTTATTCTTGAAGCTATGTCATGTTTCATTGACCTAAAGAGATGATAATCCGATGGAGCAATGGCTTGTGAATATGGAGGGAGTCGTATAATCATTAAAATCATCTCTTCAATTTTATTATTGGGGTGTGAGGGCGCTCGCTGTCATGATGAAAAATACACAAAACCCAAAAAAATCATTCTATTAATTTTCTCAGTGGTTTTAAAATATTTTTGCTTTGTGGACCAAGATGTTAAAAGTCTCTCCAATAATTCCTCAATAAATAATCTTGAAGTGAAGAAGGAAATTCAAGATATTTGCATCTGTTCGTGGCGTGTCCTAAGTTTGCGGTGAAACATCGCCGGATGTGCGTGTCATTTTCGTGTCACATTGATTAGTTTAGAATTCCAAAATATCGACCAAATTAAGAAGGATATCATGAATAACTATTTTTATTCTTAGAATAAACCATTATTTTTTTAAAATCAAGATATTGCCGAAGATTTCATCAATATTTTGACTTGAAATGCTAGGGGTCTATTTTCCATTAAAAATAGACCCCATTCGGAAGACGCGGTTAGTTTCGAGCTGCGCGACAGATCGATTAAACATAAAATATAATTGAATATGAAATAAAAACCATCCAGAGATCCTTAATCTACCGTGTATTGAATTGACTGAGTTTAAACATCTCTACGTAAATGATAGATTTCTTTCCAGTGCCCTAATATATAAAAATTAGAATTTACCTTATTGTCCGGAGTAAAAAATGTATATTTATTATTATCTTGGAGAAAAAATAAACAATCAGACAGCACAATCACTAACACCATTTGCATTTTACTTCGACCTTGCATGAGCGTAGCTAATCCCTCAAATCTAAAAGAATAAATATAAACGATTAAAAATAATCAGCAATCAAAAGGACGCGATCCATCAATATCCGTCAATAAAGTAAATAAAATTATATACAATACCTTAGACTTCTATTACCCTGAAGAATATCTGACTTTTTAAATTTCTCATCTCCATAACCTATGTACGACTTAGGATCTATTCTATTGTAAATCTCTAATTTTCTATCCTCCTTTTCTTTTTCGGCGACTTGTCCGTCGACCGACACAAGTATTTCCTGAAATATTTATCAAAATATTAGCTTTATTATCGGCAAAAATTATAAATGGTTTCATGACGATTGGATGTTTACCTTAACCAGCGCCAACGCCTTATGCAATCGTTCTTGCTCGGGTTTATCGTCCCTAGCCGCTTTTATCAACGGCTCTATCAGCAACGGATATTTCGTGAGTCTTTGAGCTACGAATAGAACGCATTCGGGCACTCCCTTCTTGCGGAGCAGTGGATTAGCCTGACACCGTCTCACAAACTGAGGTAATCTTGGTTCTCTAGCGGCGCAATCTTTGTACATTTCGACGGCGTCTCTGTGCCGACTGCAAAATTCACCTATAAAACGCAAATAATTATTATTTATATAACTACATATTTTATTTTAAGCAAATATATAAATAACTACCATATGCACTCTTCAAACGTTCAGAATTGATGCCGGAAAATTGATCGAGTAATATATCGGATATGGTCGTGACGGCCGGTCGCTCCCTCTGACGAGATCTCAATCGTCCCAAAAACCCGGCGTGCAGTTGCCAGAGTTCGCTGAGCCTCGGAAACATACGATCGACGCCGGTGCCCAATCTAAAGTGCCTTTGCAGTCCATCGGCGAACATCTGATAAAATGTAATTATATTTTTTATTCGCTCATCGACGATTATAAATCATCGATAATTATGTATTGTCGGTAAATAAAGAAAAAAAATTAATATATTCCAGCACACAATCGTTACTCTCGATAGCGCAGCAATTACCTTTTGCATCACTCGTAGCGTGAGACAATGGTGTTTTTCCGTCATTATAAATTCATAAATGTGTTCTTGTCGTTTGACTTCTTTTTCTCGGAGGCTTTTTGTTAATTCTTTGGATACGCTGGGACTCCACGAGTCCGGTTCTTCTAACGCCAAGCCGAGCGATGCGTCTACTCCCAATTCTGAGGCCGTCAACGACGCCTCCGACCATTCCGCTCCGGATAAATACGTTTCGTCGGATATACTAAAATCGATATTAAAATTAATATTAAAAAAAAATGCATTAGTATTTGATTTTTATTGAATCGATTACTAACTTGCTTCCGTCGTGTCTGTGATGATCGGTTCCGTCTTTCTCATCATTCAACATTTGTCCGCTGTAAAATATCAAATATTAAAATCTATTCGTATAACAATTTTCTTCAATCGGATTGGAAATAATACACATTTAAAAATAACACAATATGCATATAAAATTATTATATGAATGTTGCATTCCAACGACTACGTAGAAAAATCAATTCAAACACAACCATCAAACTAAGCAGATCGACGTACCGTTATAACGCATCATAAGATTTTACTTAGTTTACAGATTTGTGTCGCGATATTTTAACAATAATGTTTTTTACAGATATATATAAAGATAACATATCACAATATAATTGTATACTTTTATAATATAGAAAGAAGCATTATGATATGGAAATACTTTAAATTTACAAACTCGAAACATAGTAATGATTATGGAATTAATTACGATTGCCCCAAAAGCTATTTACAATAATTATAGTTCAATAATTAAATAGATATTATGTGGCCTATTCCGTATGCGAAATAAATAAAAAATAAAACGTCACTTTGGGGGCAAGCCGTCATGATAAAACAACATGCTTCAAATATTCAATGAAAAAAGATCATAAATAACAAATAACATCTGAAAAACTACGAATCAGTCAAATGACTGCGCTAACAATAATTTAGTCGATTTCAACAAGTGATTCCTCGATCGGGAAAGTTACACGTACATAATAAATATAGAAACAACTTGTTAAAAACACACGATAGATTTATAAAAAAGACAATCTTCAAATTGCAACGCGAAACAATGAATAAAATACCGACTAATTATATCGAACAGACAATGATATCTCCGAGTCGACGAATATTTTCTTTTTTTAATTATCGTCTATTGATCGGGATGGAGACAATTGAATTGATGTAGATGAACAATTTGCAGATTGCCTATTCTATATGCAGCGGGGTGTAAAATATTATTTAACCACTTAACGGTCTATCCAATTATTGTATTTATTCTATAGATTTTTTGTAGAGAACATAACAAAATTGTATTTTTTTTAATACTATATGACATAAATTGAGTGTTGGATTTATTATATTCTTAATAAATCGGTACAGCTTCTTGCTTATACGGACGACATAGACATTGTGGCCAGATCTCGGGCGGCTCTCAAGGATTCATGCCGGCGAATAATGAGAGCGGCAATTGGCACGAGACTAAACGAGTCCAAGACAAAATACATGCCCATATATCAAGAGGCCATCCAGGAATTCACGTATCTCGGCACACTTATTACAAATAATAATGAAACCATTTTAGAAGTACAGTAAACCCCCTTATAGCGTCCAGATAGGTTTCACGTTATAGGGGGGGACGTTATAGGGGGGTAATTATATTTTTTGATTTGAAGGAGATCAGTGCATCAAACATTTTAATTTTTCTTTTTTTTACATTTTTAATTGTTTTCTAGCGCAAATGACTTGAAATGCCTGAAATAACTCGTGGGATGAGCGACATTCTTTCGTATTTTGGCTGACGCAATCTTCCCGCAACTTGCGGGCAGGGAAGATCAACACAACATTTTATTAGTTAATTTTATAAAATTATAAAATTCTATTTAGTGTTTTAAAATATGTACGTTATTTGATGTTATAGAAAAAAATTGCCGCAAACCTTATAGGGGCGTTATAGGAATATTGTACGTTGTAGGGGGGTTTACTGTACAAAGAGGAACCACGCTGAAAACCGGTGCTACTTTGGTCTTCAAAAACATCTACAGTCGAGTTTCTTCTCAAGGAAGACTAAAGTCATGTTCTACAAGACCCTCATCAGGCCCGTCCTAACATACAGATCTGAATGTTGGGCTTTGATAAAACAAGATGAATGACAACTGAATATCCTGGAGAGGAGAATTCTGAGACGAATATTTGGAGCTGTATTCGACGACGGAGAATGGCGTATCCGAAGCAACGAGAAGCTGTAACGACTATACAAGGGTATGCGGACTCCGGTTGGCCGGTCACCTGTCAAGGATGCAAGTCAGTCAGCTACCGAAAAGGCGTATGGTTAACCATTCCTTCTTGTCTTCCTGTCCCCGGAGAAAAGGAAGACCAAGGCTGAGGTGGTTGGACTGTGTACAGAGGGACACTGCATCATTGAAACTTATTAGAAGATAGAGCGACACGGAGGCAGACTAGATAAAATGGAAAAGGGTGTTGGATGAGGCCAGAGCTCTACAATAGGACTGCTACACCTATGATGAATGAATGTATCTGACATAGCATTATCCTGATGAAATTTCATCTTGAAATCTTAGTTCATTGTTTTTTTTCTATACTTGATTTAAACCGCTCAAGCTCGTAATAAAACTTGTTTAGGTTTAAAAGTTAAAAATGGGCAAAACCAGGGGTGAGCAACCCTTTCTCGTCGATATAACTCAGCATTTAAATGACTAAAATATGGAACATCAAGTAAAAAGCTAGTTTATTCATAACATTTTATTTGGAATTAATTATTATTTCTACCATCCGGTGTTCTCCAAATTCTCTCCTAATAAAATATATATTTTCAATATTATGGGTTAATTTATCAATCTCAACTTTTCTGATTCAACAAAAAGGTTCCGAGCATTTAAAAAAGTATCCGTAGAGTCATGAATCAAATTTCAGTGTTGGCAATAATCATTTCTTTGGATTGAAAGAGGTTTCTATTTCAAAAATATGATCGTTAAGTGGTTAAAATACTTTGAATGAATATAGTTTAAGACTTAATAAATAACTATTTCTTTAATTATATAATTATAACACATCCGATTCTCTTTTAATATAAATCCTACACATCACAATTTTTTTGTATTTGTCTAAAAATAGTCTAAAGAATAAATATTATAAATAATCATTGGCCTTTATTCTCCGCAATTGCTAAAAAAAAAATAAAAACAACAATATTCGCTTCTGTTGGCACGGGCGCAATGTTTTTTCTCCATTTTTAATCCATTGTTGAAAAAAAAACGTCAAGATATTGATGAAGATTTCATCAACATCTTGACTTGAAATGTTTGGGGTCTCTGATAGACCCCCTTCGGACGACTTGGGTGTTTTTGAGCCACCATGATGGATCCGTTAAAACGACTTTTAAATAACACTGTTTAAAATATAACGTCAATTAGTTTTTTACCCTGATTTTACAGTTAAGGTGGAAATTTATTAACCATTTTTACTATCCCGATATCTGATATCAGCGTCACATCGGTGAGGCGTAATGTTTTTATTTATTTAGTTAGTTATTATTGTGCTCGCGGCATTGATTTTAAATAAAGAACGCTAAAAAAGAATCGGATACATATTCATGACGGATTTTTACAAGAAAAATTGAAATAGTATCAATCGATATAAAACTATATTCATGAAAGATAGTGTGGTGCTGAAATTAAAACAATTTTAATCAATATCTTTTCATTCCAAACTCGCAGCATAAACTCCTCTGCAATAAACAACATATGCCAAACTTCGAATGGCCGATGATACAACATTTTATTATACAATAATACATAAAAAAAATCAGTACCGATAAGTTAACAGAACATGTGTGTGTAATCGAAACTTAAATTAAACTCCGATTAAATTTAAAAAAATTTCATCTATAATGTATTGAACCAATCTTAAAAAAAAACAAAATTACGCTTAATCAGTTTCCTTCGTGGGTCTGTGTTAAAAATTTACAAATAATATTAAATCATCACAATTATGCCGACACATTTTTTTTTTTTATTTAAAATAAAGAACAAAAATAAAGAATCCGCAACGAAACATTTCTTCATCGTTCGGATTACGCGTGACTCACATCAGCTCAATAAAGCGTTCGTACTTATAATTATAAACACTACCAAAAATTCAGGCATTGCAAATACAAAATAAAAATATTCATAATGCGAATATATATATATCAATTTCAAGTGCAAAGCATTAATTCCGCTATAGAGCCAAAAATATATATAATAAAAAAAAAAACAATGCAATTATGTATAAATATCGATTCGATATTTGTACATATATGTAAAATCGTTATATTTTTTTTGTATCGATATATGTACGTTAAATTAAAATTATGCTCGTATATATCGAAAAAATATTCAGATTTCACATAAAATAAATTAAGATAAAGATTAAATGGTCATGATCAACCAAAATATATACAAAATCTTCGATATAACAGTAAGCGGATGAGAATGGAGAAGAGAAGAGTGAAAGAAATGATTTCAAAAGGTAGAGTTACATAAGTATTTACTAATCCATGTCTGTGTAATCGTGTCTGTATTATATTGATCGTTCCATTATTCGTGTAAAAAAATGTATTTAATGCGAAATCAATCGATCTGATCTGATTATGCAATGAATGAGAATAATCGTGTGTGTTGTTGTTGTTTACAGAATCAAGGCATTGGATTGTTTTCTTATAAACTTACTGCACTCCGAGTTTTGTGGCCACACGCCGCCAGGGCGAATAACATCCAGTTAACTTCTTGTTGCTGCATTATGAGTGGATGGGTCAGGGTGAATCATTGGTTAGTTTTTGGTTAATACGGATACATCGGTTGTAAGTGAAGGCACAAGGTTAAGGCAACGGATGAAAAAGGCGAAAGCAATATAAATATACATATCTTTAGTGAAATTAATAAAATGTAATCACCAATAAACAGTGTTCCATATTTAAAAATGTAATTACGACGAGGAACAATTTTCATTGGTGAAATCAAAAATTATTATAATATATTTTTTTAATAATAATAATAAACCGTTAGATAAATAAATATTATCCCTATATCGTCTGAATCTAGACAAATTAGCATAAATTAAAAATAACAAATCATATTTTATAACACAATCGGCATACTAAAGCGTTAAAATAACACATTTAAATCCACTATTATACATAGATTATCGAAACTCGTAACGAAAATCACATATTCATAATAATAATTGTATTGTTTTTTCCAAAATATTTTTTTTGGTTAAATACTTGATAGTTGTAGCAATACAATAAAAAAAAAATTGAGACCTTGAGGAGATTTTGGGTAAATGAGGCAAGTGCATATAAAACTAATCATCCGAAATATTTTATGGCTCTTTTACAAGGAGTGTGTTTAGAAATTCCCGATGAAATTGTTTAATAATTACTATGAACACCATTTATGAATTTATTTATTTAGTACTCAGGAGCAGCTCGTAACTTTAAAAACAACTGGGGCACGATGAGATTGAAGTGCCCTATTTTTTAAAAAAAAATAAACTCACGGAAAAAGTGGTGCCAACTTAACCGCATCCGCACGGGGCACAGTCGATGCGCCCCGTGCGGGATTGGAAAATGTCAGCTGAACGGAACTGCGATTGCCCACTGAGGAAACTGTGCGGAGGCATCTGCGCCTTAAATAAAGCCGACGAACACGCTGAAGCATGGCTGGATAAACTTGACATCGACATCTGATCGGATCAGCAGTCAGAGAAGCCCGCCGAAGTCTGACCACAGGAAGACCACATTATAATAAAAATCAATGCCATGGACTACCAAGAATCAACACCCTCGCCGTTCATTTGACCTGGTAAGAAACACCTCTTAATGCCTCTCTTATCAGTAACTGGTATAGAGGTGCGATTATCCCGGGCTATATTGCCCCGGTTCCCTAGCCACCCTAGGGCAAATGCTGGGATATTTGCTCAAGCCGTCCTCCATTACATTACCAATCCTAAAAAAGTCACCCCGTCCTCCAGTTCCCAGGCCCTAGCGGCAACGAGGAAACTCGTTCAGATGGAAGCAATGCCGCACCCGGCGGCTGTTTTAGACTATCGCTAAGGTGTGCAATGTTGGCCTGCCGGCTCGAAGAAGGGCCCGCCCCTCCGTAAAGCCAGAGGGGCAACCTGCACCAGGATTACGTAGCAAACTAATGTTGTTCTTGGCGTGTTTCAAAACGTCACAGAAAACTCCATCAACGACGAGCACGCGAAGAATGGCAAAGTCATTACACCATCAAAAAGCCACACGAAATCGTCATCATCAATCAGTTGATGATGATATTCAAATTCCAGAAAAGAGAAATGCTAAATATAGACGAAAAACGTTGACGATATTGTTTATTTTTCGAATCGAGTAGAAAATATAGACCAGGGGGGCATATACAGATCTGCCCCAAACAGAGCTTTACGCAGCAAACGAAAAGCAACCTTCTGTATACGGTAATACTAAACTTTTTTCTTTACTTTCACTACTATGAAAAACAAAACCAATCGTTTGCGTCAAAGCTATCGATCACGTGATAAACGACACATACGAATACGGTTCTGTTCGTATATTTCAGCTAATTATTCTTTTTTAATAAGGAGAAATGTGTGTGGGGCAGTGCCCCGGTTGCCCCTAAGTGGCGAGCCACTCCTAATAATACTGTTATAATCTCTTGCTTTTTCGTCAGCCAATACTATGAGCTTTGATCTACAGTATATATTATAACGTTTTGTTTTAAAATATTTTCTTATCGGTAGAATACTTAGTTTAATTTTTGATGAATAAATTCTTACTGATGTCATATCGTAATTGTTCTTTTATTTATGACGTTCCTCAACATTCGGAGCTATAAAAATAGCTGTTCTGGATAATAAAAATTAAGGCCCTTCCGAGTGCCTTAGCTTGAAATTTCACACACAAGCCTTCTATAAAAATATTCAAAATCAGCATTAAATTCGGCACGTTTCCAAAAAGTTAAATTTTTGATTCTGCCAATAGACAAGGTGTTAATACAATTTTTATATTATGAAGATGTGATTAAATATAATATTTCGTTACAGCTCGAATATAATAATATTTCAGACAAACTCTATGAAAATAAATAATTAATCAGACAAGCATCCAGCAAAAAAAAATTAAATTAGCGACAACGAATAGTTATTCCATGATAATGTGAACAGAAATATTTTTCACAAATTCAGTGGAACGTAATATAAATTAGAAGAAGCGACGTCATGACAAATATAGCGAAAGAACATTTTTAATTCAGACCATTGATAGAAAATATGATTATCGCAAGCATTAATCCTGTGCAAGAATAGATTTGATGTACATGCAAAAGAGAAAAAAAAATAGTACGTCATCATTGGTTCAATCATAGAATAGATTAACTTAAAAATATTACAATATGTGATGAGATAATGATATACAGTATAATCGTATAATATTGTATACAAAATAATAATAAAATCATTATGCGGTTAACCGCACAATAAACTATTACATTACATTCGGCGAAAATACATTAAAAATATATATATATTCAGTAGAGAAAAAATAACGTTTAAATGTGATAATAATGAATATCTACATCAGTTAAATAGAGATAATAAACAATGTTAACAAGAGACAAGTAAAACACAGACACACAAAGTGAGAAAATAATAATGAGATTGTACTAAGAAAAGAAATGATGGATGTCAACAGTTCGGTGAGCGTATTGAAGAGTGATTGAAAGATATTACGTAACTACATTGTGTCTTACTGGCTACACCATTTTCCCAAAGAACATCTCTTTTAATAAATTTGTAAAAAAATATAATGAAAGACAAAAACAACAAAAAAATAAACGTAAAAAAGCTCTCTTATTTCAATTGTAGATACCTGAGAATGGATCATAAATCTTATTTATATAAACAAACAAAAAAATACATAAATTCACATCTCGGCCCGTATATCTTATTCGGACGAAATTAAATAAAAGTATGTTACGATACTGATATCGATAAAACAACAAAAAATGATGCGAACTTACCCAGAGCCGGTATTACTTTGTCCGTGACCCGGCAAAGATCCACGTTTCGGTACGTTCTTGCTGGAAATAGAGCTACTCGACTTATTAATAGAATTCTGAAATAAACAAATCAATATATGAATTCAATGTTTTAATTAAAATTAATTGAATAAATAATAAATTGAATACCTTAACAGTTTTTGGTTTGGTACAGTCTACAATATTGTCTTTGCATGCATTTTGATGAACAGTCGTCATACAATCTGAAAAAATATTACATAACAATATTTATACCGCAGATAATTAATAATAACATGTATATTTGATTATTCATAAATAAGGTCCGTTATAAATAACTGAGGAATTGATTTACGTTGCAAATTTTCGCATACTCGTCGTTGTTAGAGTTGTCTCCGCCCTTTCGAAACACTACAAGAACAACATTAGTTGGCTGCATAATCTGCGGGTTGGACCGTTAGCCTTACGGAGGGAATCCTAAAACAGCCGGGTGTGGCATTGCTTCCATCCAAACGAGTTTCCTCATTGGCACTGTGGTCTGAGACCTACAGAATGGGTCAAATTTGTAGGAAGTGATTTTGTGCCCGAAAAACACTGAAGGTACTATCCCGGCATTTGTCTCTGCATGGCCAGGGAGCCGGGTTAACCTATCCCGAGATAATCGCATCTCTAAACCATTGCTAGTAGCAAAGACACTAAGAACTTTCTTCACCAGATTGGAGGAGCCGGAAGAGTCTCTCCATGATCAAAGATGTTTCCCTTTTGTGGCCATACTGTGGTTCCATCTCCTGATCGTTCTTGACGACGGGTTTAGCCAGAGACAAAGATCTGGCGAAAGAAGTTTTTATGCTAACCCTCTCCCCTCACTGGCGCAAGAATGTGATAAATATGCGTTTTTTTCTATAGCATTTGCGGCGGTTTTTGTATAGTGGTCCCTTCTATAGCGTTAATTTTACAATGATTTTAGATGACTCTGACAGTAATTAAATGCATTTTTTTCCATTCTTCAATTATTGTTTGTTTTTAATATATTTTTATTTTATATTAATATGTAAAACTAAATAAAACATATTTCCGAAAAGGTTTCATAATTTATATTTACCTTTTTATTATTTATTCATCATATGCTAAAGCATTTTGAAAAAAATATATAAAAACACTGTCCCTAGCACATCTGTTCCGAATGAAAAAACTGGAAGAAATATGTTAGGTCAATACCCCCCCCCCCCGCGACTATTGGCACGAGCTGTTGTTATCCAAAGGGTCAAATGTTTATTTGCTTCAAATCGCAAAATACAATTAAAAGAACCTAACCCCAAATTTTGGATGGGTGCCTAACTTTCTATAGCGTTTTTTTCTATAGCATAGTCCCTATCTGAACGCAATAGAAGGGTTGACTGTGTATATATTCTGAATCCTAATGAATTTTGAGGCGTATAAGTGGCCACTGGCATGAATTAATATAGAGATGAGTGATGGGTATCAATCATTCTCTGCGAAAGCTCGCAGATAAAGATAAGAAGAGATAAAAAACGATCCACTGTAGTATTTTTCCTCTATCCGAATTAATCTCAAATCTATTCCTAGAAATTCAAGTATACTACAGTGATAACGAAACTTGTTCGGGTGGCAGTAATAACACATTGCAGCGACTGTTTTTAATTTTTGTCGCTAATGTATACATCGTCAATCCTAAAAAATACCTCAGCCTTAGACCAGAGTCACAAATGAATAAGAGTCTGCAGTACACAGTCAATTACTGTCATTTTTGACATGCTTTGGCATAAGAACTTATTTATGAATCAATCTGATTTAAAATAATATCATACTTTCGCAGTAGAGTGCAGGTTTGTTAGTCAGGATCTTATTGCACCAATCGCAAGCGTGAGCCGAACCGTAGGACGCAGATACCCACTGATGAGACGCCTTCTTGCTCTTATCCTGAAATTGTAAAACAAAAATTTATACAAACCGATTTAAACGCGAATTAACGATGAAACATTTGCGTACCTTCTTTTTTCTAAAAAATAGACTGCCTCGTTTTCGTCTCTTTTCGGCGTGCGGATCGTATACATTTCTGAAACGCAACAAATTAATTTGTTCAACAATATGATTGAACGTTCGGATTCTGTATCAATATTTACAATAAGAATTAAATAATAAAAAAACTACTTAAAGCATGCCATATGACACACATCCGGGCTTCCGTCTAAAATTCCAATATGTTTTTTTTGTTAGGTTTGTTTTTCCGATTACCTCGATGGCTCAGTATTATATATAATTCTATTTGTTGTTAGGATACTAATTCATTTTGGTTTCTAATTGTTACTTACTGTGATAAAAGATCATGCAGTATAAAGTGGCCAACGTGGTCAGGGACGGATTTTTTGCTTCTGATGATTATTTCTTCCTCGGTTTCACTCTCCGTAAGCGCCCCTGACGGTGTCAGCCTTTATACACCATACAACAAGGAGATAGTAAACAAAGGCAAGCGCAAATATATAAATTTAAATAAAAGGTGCAAAAAAAAAGCAAATCACTCACACAGTAATAAAAATAAGGCATCCAAAATAAAATACTACCCTTCGATTCATATTTTGAATTAGTTCGTTAAATCGTCAATCGACTCATTTATTATCAAATCGGGATATTTTATTTTGCAATGACGACGATTAAAATTATATTTAATCTGGGATCGTAATTGACGTCTTTGTCGATAAATTTGAATATTTTATTTGAGAAAAAGGTATATGAAAATGCAAAAAAAAAACAAATGACATTTAATTAAAATTAGCCCGTACGATTTAAATAAAAACCATGCAATAATTTACGATCATGGAGTTCAATAACCATCTCGAATAATTAGTATTATTATTAAAAATGATGATCTCCATGGTATGTTATTCATCTTCGTAGGAAAACATTTATTACATTATAAGAATTCTATATAAATAAAATTAAAAAAAAACTAGCCGCAACAAAGGTAATAGAAGCATGTTGGAAAGAAAATAAAATAACGGATTATGATATAAGTCACTCACAGCGGAGGAGCCGAAGGTGCTTCGTGCGGTAATGCGACAATGCTAGGGGTCGATATTGATTTTTGAAGTGGTAATCTTGGCGATAATCTCGAACATTCTGACTCCCTCAGAGCGACAATTTTCTGAAAATCTTTCTGTAAAATTAAAACAGGATGCGTTAATAATCGATGATCGAGCTTGACAATATCCGTAATGTTTATAATTGCCTGTAAATCTGCCTCGTTGAGAGAGTGAGTGCTTTGAGCGGCGGTATGTCTTCCGGTACGCCGTCGTCCTCCGCTACTGCTCCTCGGTTCGGACACTAAAAGCCTTCTACCCCTGGTGCCGCTCGATGCACTATTATCCACATCATCGCATTCCGATTCCATAGACGATAATGACATACTACTACAAATTTTCGAAACAACACAATCGTAAAGCGGTTTATATTATTGATAAAATTTTAGAATCGAGATATTTACCTTCTTTGTCGTGTCCTATCCTGTGTTAGTTTATGTCTGGATGTGAGATCTTCTAAGGCAGTCCACGATCTCCGTCGAGGAGTCATCTCATTGACGTCCGTATCCATTCTCCATGGTAACCAACATCGCCCATCTCCCACTAAAAAAAAATCATATAAAATCAAATACACAATTAAAATATCAATCGTTATACACAAATAAACATACCGCTGCCCTTTCTGCTACCGGGATAATCATGTACAAGAATATGTGAATGTGTAGGAGTGGCCGGAGACGCACAATACTCTCCGTCTATATCCACTAGATCGTCTTTGTTTAGCGAAGGACATGATGTGCTTATACGTACGGTTTGTAATACAATGCCGATCTGAAACGAAATGAATAATGAGAATACGCCGATCGTCAATAATGCGTTTGATCAGCGGGAATAAAACAATACCTGCGGATTGAATGCTTCGTGTCGCATCCGATGAACGGTTTGGTGGATACGCTGCAATTGCTGTAGCGGTTCGTCTAGAATACCCGGTGAGTGAGGGGTGACGCTGATGGTGGGCACAGCGCGGGGGGCGCGCGGTCCGACCCCCACGCCGGCCGCTGCCCCCGCGCCCGGAATCCCCGCCACGGCGCCTGTTACTGAACTCTCCGAACCAGAACTCACAGCCGCTTCATCTGAAAATATTAAAATGACACATTAAATCAAGCACCATAACAAACGAACGATCATAGGGTTTTTAAAAATATTTATTAATCGGAAAAGTTAAAATTTGGTAGGGTCGACTGAGGAAATCCTCAATTCCGTTCAGACAAAACTGGCCGAGGAGGTGGCAATTTGGAGCATTGTTCGGTAATTATAGATTAGAAAAATTAACTATGATAAAGTCATTCTTTGCCCCCTAATAAGTAGATAAGGCAAAATATCCCTTAAAAATATATAAAATTATTTACATTGAAACCCCGTTTTTACGTGTCCGGAATTTACGTTTTACTGCTAGTAGCGTTCAATTTTTACAATCCCGTTTTATTTTAGTACCCCCTTTTCTAACCCTGAATCAACTTTCTCAATAATATCACGACTTCTAAAATCCATTCTCATCTAATCATCCCAAGAAAAAGTTAGGAATAAAAATTAAATCAGACATAATTACTTCCAGTTAGACCTCTTGAACGCACATTTACATTTTTAGTTCAATCACCTAATTACTTATGCCTAATCCATATAAATATGTAATAATAAATAAAACGTGCGATGTGATCTAAGATGAAAAGAAAATCTTGGATACTTGGACCAAGAAAAAGCTCATGAACAGATCTCATCAAAGAAACAAACAAATAAACCAGTGCTACTTTGGACTTCAAAAGCATTTACGGTCGAGATTCCTCTCAATGAAGACTAAAGTCAATCTCCACATGACCATCATCGGGCCCGTCCAAACATACGGATCTGGATGTTGGGCTTTGATAAAACAAGACGAGCGACATCTGGATATCCTATTTGGAGCCGTAATCGATGGCGTATCCGATGCAACTAGGAGCTGCGGATAAATATACGGATCACAGCTGTCGTTAGAATGGCCAGACTCCGGTATGTGATGTGGAAAATGTGGAAAAGCACCGAGTTTCCACCGCATAAGAAATCACACGATGAATTATGGATTTGTATAGCAGGATTTTAGTTAGTGCTGAAAGTAGATTTGACCAGGGCCTATCAGAGGGGGTGACAGGAGGGGCAGCTGACCCGGGCCTCACAATATTAGGGGCCTCAATTTGGCAAGTTATATATATATATAAAAATTAACACTTTATGAGCTGCATCAAACCTAGCCTGGGGGCCAAATGGTTTCATGTAATGATAGTCCAAGCTAACATGCACGTGTATCCATCTGTGGTC
>JAGXCT010035371.1:0-36859 GCA_022495035.1 Philopotamus ludificatus
GGTAAGGTCCATGCCCTCAGCGAGTGAGAGCCTTGTGACTGGCAAATGATGATAAACATTAATGTTTGAGAAGAACGTAAAATATGCCTTAAAACCGCTCATTTAAATAAAGATCGAACTGCACAGTATTTATTCTAATTAGCCAACAAACTAACAAACGAAAATAACATATCTTTTACAAAAAGTAGAGCATAAAATTCAAGATGCTGTTGAAAAATCCTCCGTGAATATTTTAATATAAAGGAAACCCTCCTATAACACAGTATCCAACAACATGGTTTCGCCGTAACATTTTTCAAGATATTCATCAAGAATTTCTCAATATCTTTACATGAAATTCTTAAATTTTCTAATTTATAATGAAAAATAGACCCCCTTCGTACGACGCGGTTGGTTAGATAATCTTTTTCCACATCTTCATCTTTTTATATTAGTATAGTATTTCTATTAATGAGCTTTTTATTTCTGTATACTAAGTTTATTTTGTTAATAAATAGATAATTTGAGTTCATTACTTAGTGTTTGTATTATCATGTTTCTTAAATGCGCCCCTGCACAACATTTTTAAACTTGTAACTGGCCCGTTGTAAAAAAGGTTGCTCACCCCTGTCCTAGATGCATTATCTATGCATATTGTTTATTCAATATAATTAAATCTTTCTTAAATATAAACAGTAGTAACATAGTTATAATTGTACTAATAGTTTAGCAAATATGAGTAATCACGTATGACTTTAAGCAAAGGCAACGAAGACGTCTCCCCTAATCATCTGACATAGAATTTAGCTACTTATGATTCTGTACATAATTTAACGATCAGTCGCCGCCTGTCAGCGAACCAGTAACCTCACGTGTGGAAATTTAATATATGCCGAATATTTTGGCTTTAACAACGAAATTTAATAAAAACGAAACTATAGGCAGTGCCAAAAATGTGTGCCATTTTTGCACCGGTTTTGAAAATGTATTAAAAAAATGTGGAGTGTAAGTTTGTATATTTTTTTTTGGTGTTAACTATGCTGAGTAGTTTTAGCATTTGCATGTGTATTAGCTTCGAAAAAAATGCTTTAAAAATGGTTATTATTTTTATTAAAAAGTGGCGAATCTATCGCCAGTGTACTTAAATTCATTTGTGATGTGTACGGAGATAACTGTGTTGCGATAGGGAACATTTTCGTAGCTGGATGGACCAGATCGTGAAAGGTCTAACACACTGGATAATGCCGTTCTATGAAAAATTTACCTTCATTGAAGTGCATTGTCGCCGGGGATGAGAAGTAGACATTTTCTGTCACTAACAAACGCAAAAAAAAACATTGAGTAGATAAAGGACAACCACCACAAAGACAGGTCCGAGCTGAATCGCATCTAGATAAAGCTATGTTGTGTGTATGGTGGCATTTCAAGAGGATCGTTCATTTAAAATTGCTGGAAAAAGAAGAAACGATTAATGCAGATGTTTATTATCAACAGTTATAGAGATTGAAGACGAAACTTAATCAAACTCAGGGGCGCGTCTTCCATATGGTTAGATTGTGCGACGCACACAGGTGCCAGATATTAGGGGCACAATTAAAAATATAAAATAATACTTTGAATAATATATAACAATATAAGTGATTGCTCGTAGTTCGTCTTTTCAAGCACACCAGACGTACAGGGCCGCTAATTGAAGTTGTGCACACAGGCGCTGGACATTTTTGGGGCGCTACTCTTTCTAACCCGAATAATTTCTATAATACGAGAATTTTTAAAAAAATGCGAATAATTATTATGCAAATTTATAATTAATAATCTATTTATTTCAGATAAATAAAAATCACAATGTTAATCATACCAAAGATTATATGTAAATAGCATAGCGTATTATTAAACAAAAAATATATTTTTAAAAGAGAAGATTGATAAAAAAAATTAAGAGTTGCGATGGAACTCAGATTACTTCAAAATAGTAATATTTATTAAATATTTTATTGAAATTATTCTGTAAAATTTATTTAAATAAACATGTTTTTTATTGCTTTTTAGGATGCGCATTATGGAGCACTCTAGCGTTGATAAGTCGCATTCTTCCAGGTGTGATACTAAAAACAGATCCCATCGGCAATATCGTATTGAATGTGAGTGTGGAATGAATATCATATTGTAATTATGTTTATTATTAATCATATTTAATTGTTAGATGATAAAATTTAAAGAAGGCTCAATGGTGCACGAGATGTGGAAAGAGCTTCCCGTTGAATTGAAGATAAAATCATACATTTTCAACATAACGAACGCTGAAAGATTTCTTAACGGACTAGATAGCAAAATAAAAATTGAAGAAGTCGGCCCGTATATATTCATGTGAGTTATATATATATATATATATTAAATAAAATTTGAACATTATTATCAATACCGTACCTAATGTAATATTGAAAAATCTGCAGGGAATTACGACGCAATAATAATATAACGTTCAATGACAACGGAACACTGTCATTTGTTCCTAACGCCACTCTGAGAGGCGTAGTAGAACAATCGGTAGGCGATCCGAAAGTCGACAGGATCTTCGTACCAAATCTACCATTCTTGGTACGTTACATTTATAATTAATACATTCACTGCCGAGCTTGTATTATTTTTTAATATTTTCAGGGTGTTTTATCGATACTTGGAAACGAATCAAAATGGAAACAGTTTGCAGTAAGCACGTTAATTTGGTCGATGAAGTTAAAACCAATTTTAAATTTAACCGTCAATGAATATCTATGGGGCTACGATGATCCTTTAGTTCGATTACTTGCGGGATATTTTCCAGCATGGGTCGACTTCAAAAGATTCGGCATATTAGACAGGGTATTAACAGTAAATACATTTTATAATATAAAATATAAGCGCGTTATAATGTTATAATGATATATTTAGGTGTACGGATTAAAAAAAAGTGTTGTGACGATGGATTTGAACGAGGCGAAAGATAAACTTTATTCGTTACAACGGTGGGACGGAATAGGCGGAACTAAAGAATGGGGTTACACCGATCAAAATACAAGGTATGCTTTATTTTTATATGACATCTTATTTGAAGATATCGACTACTTATAGATACATAATTGTAATTTATTTGTAGTCTACATTGCAATCGATTGAAAATATCGTACGAAGGATATTTATTTCCACCGAACATAGCTAAAGGAACAGATTTATACATATTTAAAAAGCCATTTTGTCGCAAGCTTCATCTGCATTATAATACGACGGTAAAAATGAAATCGGGTCTAACAGGTTATTTGTATAAGTTGCCGGAAAATACGTTCAGTTGCTCGAATCCAGAGAACGTATGCTTTTGTCACGGCAGTAACATCAGTAGAACGGAAGGATTATCCGACGTATCTCCTTGTTATTACGGTTAGTTAAAAATAAAACATTTCATTGTGATTTGAGATTATTAAATGTATTCGTTTCAGGTTTTCCGTTGTCAATATCGTTTCCACATTTCTTAGGGGGTGATAAGTCATTGTTCGAAAGAATAGATGGATTGAGCCCGGACGAGAAAAATCATTCGACAGATATCATCGTACAACCGGTACGTCGATATTAACAAATATATATTTATAAATAATTTATATGAATATTTTTTTTATAGAATCTCGGTGTAGCAATGCAGGTCACGACTAAAACGCAAGTGAATATAATGATCGGTAATATCAATTTTATGCTTTCCTCGGCAAAATTGAGCAATTTGGTCCTTCCGATTCTATGGATGGATGCTGTAAGTATCAATTTCATTCATAAATCTTATTTATTTTAATTAATTGTGACTAATATGAGAATTTTTTATTTCCTTAGGTCATAGAAGAGTTGCCGTGGGATTTAGAGTTTAAAATATTGTTAGGATTTAAGTACTTGCCCATTGTCCAAAGCGTAATAAGTTGGATTTTAGTTTTATTCGGATTCATATTCTTTATTTATAAGGCGGTCTCATTTTTGTTTCGGCCGATCAACATCAGCATCAGCAAACAAAGGCAATCCATGAATTATATCCAGGTGGCGATGAACGAAACGTTTAAAAACAATTTTTAATTTCGTCAATGAAATTAATACTAGTGCATCCGACTATGAAAATAATTTGATGTCCCAAAAATAGACTGTTGACGAGAGGTGGTTGATTTGTTGTTTAAAAAAATTGTCCATACTTTTATTATTGTTTCGGAATGTATATATATAATTGGACACATTTCCAAAAGTATGTTTATTTGTTATCTCTTTCTTAATTTTGCCATATATAACGGTATCGTGGACTTAGTTAATGGTGTACAAACGAGATCAAAATATCCAAATAATATTTTTTAGTGAAATAACATCATTGTTATTCAAAAATTTATAGTTTAGATTTATAAATATAAAATTGTAAAAATAAGTTTCTGTGATAATAAATTTATTTATTTTATTAAAAAAAAAAACTTTTTTTCTTAATCAGTGAAAATAACATAGATGTTGTAACAACAATGAATAATTATATTCTTTCGTAAAACTAATATACTCATTCATTAAATATGATGAATGTACTAAAGCAGGGTTTCCCAAACTATGTTCCGCGGAACACTGGTGTTCTTCACCCAAATTAGGTGTTCCGTGAAGCCTAAATAGATATTTCACAAAAATTCTTCTGATACATCTATCATCGAAGAAGAAATAATCCAAAAATTGTGATTTCTTTAAAATCGAATATTGAAGAACAAGTGTCATCTATGAACAGACCAAAACGGAAGTACGATGAAAGTTATTTGAATTTTGAATTTATATATATTGGCAATTCAAATGCACCTGATGCAATGTGGGGTTTGTGTCAAAAATACTCGCAAACAGTTCCTTGGCTCCAGCTAAACTTCGCAGGGCACTTCGAAACGACTCTCTGATTACAAAGGAAAAGATTTTTTTTTAGGAGACAACATGGCTCACTAGAAAAGTCCAAATTTCAAATGATTACAATGGCTAAAACTGAAAATGAAAATGCAACAGAAGCGTCTTATCGCGTGAATAATCGTATTGCACTGGTATGAAGCTCATACAATGGAGAGACAAATGCATTCTATTACAAATCAAACACATCTTGCAACCAAATTCATCCTTTTACAACCAAATACAACTTTTACAAGCAAATCAAATGCACCCTTTAAAATTATAAGCAACAATTCAAATATTTTCAATATATATACTTTTATCAGTTCCTTTCAAAAAAAAAAACGGTTCACTGTATTTAGTACCCTGAATTTACGTTTTCCCACTAATTACGTTTTTTTATCAGTTCCTTTAAAAATGTAAAAAACTGGTTCTAAAGTGTTCCGCCCAAAATTTTAGGATTTGCCAAGTGTTCCGTCGCTGAAAAAGTTTGGGAAACCCTGTACTAAAGAATAAATCAAGAGTCCTCGAATACCGGAAACAAACCTGCAGTCTAAGGTAATGATTTCATGACATTGAAAGCTACTAAGAGATAATGATAGAAAGTAGGGAACTAGCATTTATCATTGAGGTTATAGCCTAAGTATAGCGCCTTGGAATCAGCATCATCCTCCATTTTCTACGATCCACAGCTACATTGCTCCATGATCCGGTCAGTCCTAACGATGCAACATCCCGCTGTCAAATCATCTCAGCCATGGGTTTCCTTTTCTTTTAGAACAGTGTAGATTTGTTACACATTTTCCTTTATTAGAGCCAAGCATTCAGACCCATATGTCAGGACAGGCCTGATGAGGGGACTTATAGAGCATGACATTAGTCTTCAACGAGAGGAATTTCTACTGTAAATGTTTTTGTCCAAAGTAACACCTGTTTTATCCCCATGGTTTTAGTTTGGTTTCGTTACACATTGCTATTGAGTTGAGATATATAAAAGGACTCGAGATTAATATGTATGAGAGCAGGATGATGATTATCAATAGGAATATTCAGCTATCTAGATAAGATAATTTCCTTAATCTGTACGTATGGAGGAAAATAGAATACACAGAATCAACAGACTCTGAATGAGCGTCGCATGGACAAGACAATTGCCGAGTAAGTGAGGCTACTTAAATGATCCTGCAATATGCGACTGCAAAGAGATGAAGACCATTGAGCATTTGCTTAGAATTGCGATAACCCCACTCGCCTCCACTCAGGACATTTTGCTTAACACAACCGACGCGGTCTTAAAACTGCCCAAAAACTAACCTGATATATAAAGCATCGAAGCCGGACACGAGAAGAAGCAGAAAATGCAAGATAGAAATAGGGAGCAATGGGATAGATATAAATGCTATGTCAACATTTTTAACGATTCTGAAAACCTTTAAAAAAATTGGTTTAAAGCTTTGTATTCTCAGTTTCCATATACAGCATGCAAGTCTGGATCTAAGAGGTAAATGAAAAATATTTACTTTAAAATTTTGTTCTGGCAATTCCTATTGATAATACTATGAATTGCTAAATGCATTACATGTCTTAAAAAGATTCTTTCTCATCTCGTGAAGCGACTAAAGATCACGTAAGGTTTTTCCTTAGTTGCTGTGTTGCAGCTGGGTCAGGTCCATAGGTCAGGTCCATAGGTCAGGTTTATTATTTCGGGAATAAAAATAAAAAGAAATATCAAATTTAAAAATTACATAAATTAGTATAAATTACATTGGCACACATGCAATTTTATAAAAATTGTGTGTATACAGAACTATTTACAAATTAATTGACTACAGTATTAATTTAATTATTTTTAATTACGTTAGTAATCCATGATATATAATGTGGCACATATGTGTATACATCGGGAACACCGGGTTTTGCGCAACCAGAGCCGAACGACGTTATCCCTTTCAGCACCCACCGTCCATTCTCACCGAAACATTGCAATGGTCCACCAGAATCCCCCTATGAATAAAATAAAAGTAAATATGCATAATCCCGTTACGATTAATAACTATAAATGTATTTTATTATTGTTTATATTATACCACACATGTTCCGCTACTGCCGTCTGTATTTCCTGCGCAGAGATGTCCGGCACGTAACGGAAGATTTTCTGGATATTTCCCCAAACATGCTTCTATAGGTAGCGGGGGTACCGATGCCTCTAGCAGCGTGTCTGTTAATGAACCGTTTGTCTGCGATCTACCCCATCCGGTAACGTAACATTCGGACGACTCGTCCAAATAATTATTTACATTAAATGCGTTCAAATTGTAAAGATCGTCGCTCTCGAAGTGAAGTTTTTTAGCATTGCTCCGCGTTTCTTTTGTGTTGTTAACATCTTTGGTATCGTTATTAGTTATCGATGAATTATTCATCACAATCATTATGTTATTAATGAACGTATTCAATCTCGGTATCCTTGCTGCATTATCAGAGGCGACGTCCGATGACGACATGATTGGTTCATCATCGTTTTCTGTTTTGTTTATGGCGACGCGTATATTGTATTTCATATTTTTTGGTTTGTTGGATAATAAATTGTTTAAAACGTGTCTAGTCATATTGTTGATTCTTTCAAGATATTTGTATGGATTTTCAGGGTTTACTTTTGGCTTCGTTTCAAACTTTACTTGGGGTTTTATGCCGTATTTTGATTTCATGTATAATTGAGAGACTTTCATGTTGTTTTTATAAGTGTTTTGTGAACGCAATATCTCGGGAAGACAAATTATACGTACTTTGCTCCTCGAGCTAACGTCCGCCGACTTCGATAATTTCATTAAAGCTGAAATTCAACATATTATTAATATTATGCACCTATTTTATATATTACCGTATGAGATGACATAAAAGTATAATCAGCGTGATTGATTGTTTTCAATTTGTGAATATATTTTCTAACCACAGAATTTAACAAAAAAAAATATATATCAAGGTGATTTATAAAACCACAAAATATATGCTTTCACTTTCCCTAGAAAATGACCGTTTTCACTTTCCATCTACAATACATTTTTTTTTTCATGACAGAAAAGGTCCATTTACATTCGACGATGCATTGCACATGTTATTCAAGATGAGTAATATTGTAATAAATAAAAAATATACCTATATCATGTTGATAGTGATGGAAGCGTCCATGTAAAATAATACGCTCCACGGGAACATATGCACCGCTTTGCTCTGATCTATCCCATTCACCTAAAACGGCCGTCCATAAAGCCGCTACTGGTAAATTAAATAATTCGCTGAAAATAATATAAATATTTTAATAAATTATTTTCATAATAAAATAATTACAATCGAGAAAATATTATTTATTACTTATTTATACAATGTGCGGCGGTCAAAATCCACATCGGATGAATTAAAACGCCACCACACCAATGGCCTATGAATCCAAATTTTGGATGTAGCAATTGTAACGATACCTGAAATGCAATAGAAATATTATACGTGGTTATATGCAATGTCAAAATGTTCATTACGATCATACCTGCCATGGCCATGCACCTCTCCGCGATTCTCGACCTTTGATTATACGCACTGATCCTGCGAGAACGTCTCTCGGATGACGATAATGTCTCCGTATAGGAACACCACATTCTAAATAACAATAAATACATTACATATTCGGTTACACTGTTACGGTCTATCACATATTGAAAAGTACGACGACGTAGTAATGAGATTCGATACCAATATGTTTCTTTAATTATTTGTATGTATTAAATTATACTCTCAATGAAAGTTGATGAAAGTGATATCGCCTCATAAAATATTAATATATAATGCATTTACATCATTCGTAAATTATTACAATAAATATTTTAAAAAAAAATGTTGCAAAATATATATTTTTTTAAACCTTGTGTTTAATATTCTCATTTTTCAATAAATATTGTGTAACAATAATTGAACGTCATCGCTATTACAAATCTGAAAATGCTGTTTCATTACGTTGCTCAATATACAATTGTAAAAATGAGAGATGTAATGTTTTATTTTGCAAAAATGTAAATATTTTAATTAAATATTAGGATTAATCCAAAATGTCAAGACTTATATATTTGGATAAAAACATATTTCTCAATGTTATGACTTTTTAATGTCAATTGAATGTTGCACACATTCAAACAAAAAACAAAACAAATGAATGTCAGTTTATTTTGACATTTCATTGTGAATCACACCTTTCGCATAAACAAAATAAAAGACATTTTTTGTCGAAAGTCAGCTAACAACAGTGACACCATCTAGAGATTCTCGAGTTCTAATCGTCCCTTAATGACGTATCAACAAAAACCGTTAACGAAAATCAACCACAGTGATGAACGACCTTGACCGTACTGAAGTACGCAATCGGAGCTAAAGCAATGTCGCATCACCTACCCACGATGACGTCATCAGTCGCACTATGGTAACAAACTTTACACGCATTCGTATAACGCGCGCCTCTATAACACGACGGAATAATTCTAATAATTCATCTTGTTAAACAATACGTTTGCCCAATCAATTTAATTTATCATAACCGATCCGTCACGGCGGCTCGTAACAAACCGTGTCGTCTGAGGGGTCTATTTATAATAAAAAATAGATCACAAGCATTTCAAATCATGATATTGAATAATTATTCATGAAAAAAAGGATTATTCATGCTTCATAATTTGGTCGCGTCAACGTCAATATAACGCGTAAACGGCGCTGTCCCCGCCGCCGATTACTGACTTCTGGCGGCACGTATCACTAGTACGTTTCGCTCGCACTCGGCACAACGTACTGGATGCGAGCGAGATAAAACATCGCGCCGTGGCTACAGAGTTACAGACAATAAAGGTCGATTATTTATATTAAAAGAGTTAACAGTGTATATTGATTTTTCTTTAGTCATTTACTAACGTGTATGTCAATTTATTAGTATATGTCAATTTTAGTCTCAGAGATTTAAACCGCAGTATAGAAATTTAATGGATCCATCTAATTTGTTTCAACCCTCAAAATTCAATGATGATGCATAGAAGAGAAAAATTTGACGCAAAACCTCGGTCGTTGAAGAATGTTCGCAGAAACTCGCATCTCCATGATCCATAATTCCGTTTCATTTAAAGTGCATCTATAAATCGACTATGTCATGATAATAGAGATGAGATAAGAAACATGTGCACTTATTTGTTGTCAAAAGAAAAAAAGACAATGGAAGTTATTCTAGAAAGTTTTATTACATCCTCTATGCTGCTCAGATTTTGCACCATCTGATTATAAACTCTTCAGGTCTATGAAGCGTATCCTAAGAGAAAAAACGTATTCGAAATGCGGCTCAAGTTGAAAAGCATAATTATTTTTTCTCAAAAAATAATACAAAAGCAGTAAAAAATAATATAATATTTTATTTGAACTATAACCAGGGGCGCGCCGTCCATATGACCAGATTGTGCGGTGCACACCGGCGCCGGTAGATTAGGTGTGCTGAGAGGCGCCAAGAGGGGAAAAATTTAAGAATATCAGATATTAATTCATTAAACTTTCTTAAAATCGAATAAATTTCCGTTAAAATTTCATACACCGTGCACAAATGCACACAGCCCGGACACTGTCAGCTCATAAAATCACTATTTGATTTTGGATAGCCAACAATAAAGTGAACATTCAATGTCAAGATACGTCAGACACTAACAGAACAAAAACTGTAACAATTTCGCATATTTTTTTTTATCAATACCTTTTTCTTTATACATTGTGTAGAAAATAAACTTTATTACAGTTTCACTTTCGGGTAAATTTTAATTAAATAAGCTAACTTTCATTTTTGCTATCTTAAGCTATCTAAATGTGTTGGCGATTTAAATAAAAGAACTTAACATCTATAGAAACACAATGGTAGTTTTCCATTCAACGACGTTGTACGCAATCTCTATTTTTCCGGCAGAATGTGTTAATTGATAATTCCGGTTTGTAACGAAATCTCTGAAAATAAACAAAAAGAATTAAGATAAAATTTCACTTGTGCGTTTAAAAAAAATGTTTTAAATTTCTCAATTCCAGTATTTCACTCGATTTAGTTTCTAATATTCTAACATATTTAAAACAAGTTTCATTTCCATCTTTCTATCAATCATTTGTTTTGCTATTCAATTTTTTTTGTATAATATAATTCAATGTTGGCCATAACAATTTATTTTCTAAGCAATACATTTCACGATATCAAAATGTTACCCACATCTGTCAGAACCACATTTAAGTACATATTTGAAGAGCATGTGACTTTTGGAATTTTTCTACGGTACGATTTAGAGAGCCGATTTAACAAACACAAAGCCATATTCACGATTGCCCCGAGGACAGGAGGTCAACCTTATAATGGATGCCATTTGTGGAAGATGTAAAGGAAACGATGCGGATGATTAATTCTACATTGATATCATCTTTGTTGCAATAACTTTCACGCAACACGCAACCGCACGTTTTTATTTGACACTTTTCAGATAAAATCATATATAATTTAACGGATAACTTGTTAAAAACTAATTTAATACAATTAATATTATTTTTTAGAAAAAAAAATGCTCTCTGTAATATGGGTAATTAAAAGAATTAGAAGAATTACATTCATTCATTTTCAATTTGGTAGATATAAATAAATAAAAACGTTGTATATAATCGACATCTTTTCTTCTTTATCAGCAGTTATTTTTTTCCTCGAAGGGCAGTTGTTTTTTTTTGAATAGTTCTTTTAATATAAATCCTACATGTCCTATTTGTATTTGTCTAAAAAAGCTTAAAAAAGAATAAATATTATAAATAGTAATTTCTCGCTCGCACCTGGTACGATGTGCCGAGTGCGAGTGAAACGTGCGATTGACACGTGCGGTGAGAGCCTAGTTTGAGGCGAAACATCGGCCGAGAGCGTTGTCATTTACGCGTCGTATTGATTAGTTAAAAAAAAACATAATATCGATCAAATTATAAAGCACCTCATGAATAACTATTTTAATTCTTAGAAGAATCTATATTTAAAAAAATCATAATATATAATATATTTATATCTTGACTTATGAGCCTTCTTATTTAAGTCCATTTTCAGAAGTAGGTTATCTACTAGTCCTTTTTTGTTTGCACAAAAATTTGATAACTCTCCCTTATCTTCCCAACCCGGTCAAGGTTGGAATGTTGTGGAGTCATGACAGCTTCTTTCTTACCAACCACTGTTTACCTTCCACTTTTTCATCAATGATGGTCTGCAGGAAGCAATCCATGAACTTTAATTTACTAATGATTTGTCCATAGTACCAAATTGTACTGTTTTTACGGTGTCCAGAAGCTCATACTCTTTGTAAAGAAGATTCTAGAGATTATACATAAGAAGGTTCCAATTCAAGGTGACGTTTTATTAATGACAAAACGAGGAATCTTTACTTCTTTATCATAAGCTAATCTTCATCCTCTTACAGCTGCTTTCAGTTGGTTTAACATATGCATGTCAGTGGTGAACTGTGCAAGTTAAAAAAAACCGCTAGGGTTATAATTAAGACCAGTCCAAAAACTTGAAGATTTCATGGATGGAACACGTGATCAATGTTACCATACTTCAACTCTACAAGGAAAGAGAGGTTCTAGCCACCATTAAAAGACGTAAAAATTAATACTTCGGACACACTAATCACGGACCGAAATATCGACCTCTGCAAACCATCATGAATGAGGAAAAGTATAAGTTAAACGGCGGTTGGGAAGAAAGAAGCTGTCGCGGTTTGGGAGGTTCAGAATCAAGGCACATGAACAGTATTTATAAATAGTAGAACCGTACTACAACTTCTTCACAATGAGTGGCAGCTTCTGAACACTAAAAATCCGTAAAATTGAATACTGCGGATACATCATTCGTGGACCAAAGTATCGTTTTCTGTAGACCATCACGGAGATAAAAGTAGAAGGAAAACGGTGGTTAGGCATGAAGAAGCACAGACAGATATGGGAGGTTGACAAGAATCAGTAGATCGCCGAAAGGAAGATTGCTCATTCATCCTTGGCCAATTGATTTCACTCACCACATTTTTTTAAAATTAATTTTATCATCACTTCTCTTCAGATACATCATAACCAGCATTGCTTTAATCTTCAAAAGACTTCTAAAACGCAATTTGAAGTATGGCATTTAGTCCCTTCTCTCGTAAAGAAGTAAAATCATAGCTCATCCACTCGTGGCGGATTGATTTCACGCACCACATTTTTTTCAAGAACACGTAACACATGACAAACCATATGTAATGTGTTGTATAGTACAACAGCAGTTCCACAGCTACCATACAAGGACCTAGAACTTCTACATATCGCGAAGCACCACGAAATATGTCCAAAATAAAACACATATAATATAAGCACATAGATTTAAGTTCTGTCTTCTACAACTAATAATAAAAAGAAGAAGAGAAAGATCGATTTGGGAGGTACAGAATTGTTTCAGCTCACGATAATGTAATGATTCAAATTCGATGAAATAGCTGACGAAGATTTAACTCCGACGAATACATGTTTTAATGAGGAGTATTCGACCGAGCAGATTATATCGTATTTATATAAGTGTTATTGCTTTAGTCAGATTTGGAGTCTTATCATTGTAATTATCTTGTGAGATATATTAATTTTATTTGGAAAGCATTCGAGGAGTGTACTTAAACATTTTTTTCCGGCATTTTCACTTTCGGTGGCTGCGGCGACCTTCACCGTAATAGACGACAAAACAAGAAGTTTGTCGAACAAAACATCACGAACTATGTTTAATATGAGGCGGACTTTCAATGGGAAATAACTATTTACACAGTTCAGTGAGTTTTCCCCTCGAATTCTTCGTGCTTCACGACTTTTGCGGACATTTATTTTCATTTCCCTTTCGGCGGCAACTGTTATCACATTACACTGGACGCCGGTGATCTCTTTTTCGTCTCTTTGAACCGATACGATTGATGACTTTTAATAATGACTAACTTAACCATAATAGATTCACACGGGAATAGGGAAAGCGGCGCGAGACTATTCATTGACGATATCAATCTCGGCAGTGAAATCGTTTAACTGTATCAACGATACGCGGAGAAAAACAATAAAATGTAATTTTACGGTGCAATGGCCGCTAATGTCTTTGTTATGACGTATTAATTAAAAACGGTGAGATAAGCGCCAACAGCTTACGATTCAAACGTTGCACTTTCACTATCAAGGTAAAAGCACAACAAAGCCGCTGACAAGATTAATATGAAGTAAGAAGATTAGCTTCTCACACGCCGGCCAAAATGCTTATTTCACATTTATAATGAAACAAAGCATCGCGCCGATCGTTAAGTCAAATGATGTTCATAACAGGTATATCATAATTCTGTTCATTGTATATCATTATTTAAAGTGATTAACGTTGAATAGCATAATGCAATCTCCGTGGCTATTCACTTTCATTTTCGCGGGTTAACGCAAAAAAGGATATTACAACGGATGAAAGTATGGATAATGTGCATTTAACTCATTACAAAAAACAATAATATTTTGACAGGGCCACCAACACCGTGATAAGTAAGTTTTGAAAACTTTCACGGTCGCAAAATTGCAGTTTTTCCGATACCATTACCAGCGTTATTGCGCACACGTATACACCAATTATTTATTTACGCCATATTCGATATGGATATTTCAAATATTGTGCCATTAACACGGCAATTAACATTTAATTATTTTAAATTTCAAATAATGCATCACAGTTTTATCTAGAAAATATTCTAATCTAATTAAAACCTAGATTTTAATTATTATTTAAATAATAGAAAATTTTAAATTCTGGATAAATGAAGTAAACTCTTTATGAAATGATTTAGCATCTATGTGCCTTCATTCTTGACACGTGAGGAAAAACTTCATGCAAATGAATGGCAAAGATCTAAAATAATCTATCTCCACTGATATCGGCATGTAGAAGGTTCGAACAAACCCTGTATGCCAGAGAAGTATGTGAAGATGCGACTACAGATCTGACGATCCATGATACCACAAGATGTTCTAAAGACGTCTGCTGGAGGGCAAGGGTTTAATTATAGTATAGTGTATAATAATCTAATTATATTATGTTTTAAACGTACTTCAACATTTTTACGAGGAGCGTGGGCTTCTGGACACCGTAAATTGAGTCATTTGTATACATCGTACAAAGTATCACCTTCTACAAACCACCATGGAGGGAAAAATGGAAAGTAAACGGTAGTTAGGAAGAAAAAGGCTGTCGTGGCTCGTAATTGGACCGGGTTTGAAGATATAGAATTGTTGTAACTAGTAAAAAATAAACAAATTTATGGAAAAAAGACAAAGGCTAGTAGATCGATTATGTTAAAAAACGGACAAGCCATCTAAAGAAGAAATCAATCAAATTTTATATATTAACACTATACAGTCCGATCACACAACATGTGTGTCATCAACATGTGTGCGATCGTTCCGCCAACGCTTAGTGGGCGACTACACACAGCTTGTGTTATGTTTTTTTCAAACGTTAGTGGCCGATCACACAACAAATGTGTTGTTTTTACTTTCGATCATAATTTAGAGATCTCAAACCTTTTCAGTGAGGGTCATATTTAATTTTATTTGAGTCCCTCAATTTATGCTATACATCGCATTAATCAAGGCATCCAAATCTGAGTAAATATGCTTCAAAATTCAATATAATATAATAGAGGATCAGAAAATAAATTACATCTCTCTTGCAATCTTTCCAGCCCATTTTTAAATAAAGATTTTCAAATTTGAGAACGTTTTCCTGTTACGGTTTGATCCATGGATTCAAAGATGCATCACAATGATCGGTCTTAGCATCTCCTGTTTCTTTCTAAGTTGTCCGGTCATAAGATGCATATAATAATTAATTGAAATGAAGTCTGGTGGATGTAAAAAATGTAGAATAACTAATTCTTTATTCATCCAGTTTATACGACATTTGAATTAGCTTTATTTCAATATTCGATGCGCTTTAAATGAATCTGCACTATGAACTATGGAGATGCGAGTTTCTGCAGTACCTCTTTACCCTTTAGATTTGATTATAATATTAGGAGAACCAAAACGAAATCGACTTTGTGGTAGAAACTTCCAGCTTATCTTCCAAATTCATTGCAATTATATCTGAGCTTTTGTGTGCACTGATGTGAAAAAAATGGCAGTTTAGAATTAAAAAAGATGAAAAGGTTTTTTCTTAAAATGTGCTTTGTGTACTTGAAAAGATAATAATCGGATGGAGCAAAATCTGGCGAACATTGAAGAAGTTGTAGAACATCACAATTTAACTTCTAAATTCATTACCTTGACATAAAAAATGCATTTTATCCAACTTTTCAATGCACTTTAAATGTAACTGTACTTCGGACCGTTGAGTGTTGAGTTTCTTTTTTATTTAAATTAGGCGTATCTCTTAAATTCATATTGCGCATATACATAGTGTGCTTGTAGATTTTTATTTTGGTGAATGGTAGAAGCTTAAAGAGTGACCTTGCTGATAATAGCAAAGCGTCCTATGTTCATCTTCAGTTTTAGGGTTAGATATCTAACACTTAATAATAAATTAAAATTTATTAGACAGGCGTAACGTTAAACAAGATTTCTATAGAAATAAAATTACTCGGATAAAAAAAAAATATATATGCTACATGATCTTCTGATTCAGTGGTAATAAAATATTAAAGCCAGTCGATTGCAGCCACGATTGTTTCTAATTTATATGACAGTACTGTCTTCACACCGCATTGAACTCACCACTTTGAAAATATGGATAGAAAGTCGATATTATTTTCATCTCTATGTGATTTTATCGCAGATTTTGTATTATACATATTTGCTATTGGCGAAGCATGACTGCAATAAATGCACATTATAATGCAGCACACATGAAAATAAAGTATCAAAATATATTTATTCTTACCGTATGCACTAATTGAAATCGTGAACAACGTGGTGTGATACAAAAATATTGTCAATATAACACAAATATGGCTATTCTTCATATTTAATCTATCAATTATCATTTATCACATAACATTTTATGCAACACTCAATTATTTTTTGGCACTTCACTGGATTTATTTTCGGTTATGCGCTTATTATTTGATTTTATGCAATTGGTTTGTGTGTTTTTTGATACATTTCCCCGGTGTGTTTGTGGTTTCAAATGCGCGGGAAACTGATTCGAATCGACGGCGCGTGTGGCAACATTGCAGCATCCAACTTTGCCGCCACAAACGTCCGCCGCGACGGATATCCGTCTCAGAAATGGCGCGGAACGCTGGAAATGTAACAGCCGACTTGTAAACAATAAAAAAATAAAATAAATATACTCGCTTTTTATTCAAATAAAAGCACCGTTTACGCGCCATAAGTACTCTGGCAATACTCGATCGTATATCAGACGATTCAGTCGACACAAACATTTAAAAAAATAATTAATTATTTTTTTTATTAAATAATTCTTGTCGAGATCATTTATCAATAATATCGTCATTGGTGTCAAAATATATTTTTTATTGATAAATGTTTGCTATATTTTGAGTAACTTTTCCCTATAATTCCTGCGTGACTCGACTTTCTCTGTAATAATTTAATTCCATATATGTTACTGGGGTATTATGATACAACTGTATAACGGAGAATTATTCTACTGATTTATCCTATATTTTATTTTCAGATAGTTTGATCAAAAACAATAGGGATTTTTTTTATATTTTAAATTAATATTAAATCTACACATCAACCATTTCAAGCCAAAACATTTAAAAAAAATGGATTATTCTAAGAATAAAAATATACATTCCGACTACTTACTCGCGGCACGTGTCATTAGTACGTTTCACTCGTACTCGGCTCAATGTACCGGATACGAGCGAGATAAAACATCGCGCCGTGGCTACAGAATTACAGACAATAAAGGTCAATGATTTATATTAAAAGAGTTATTAGAGAAAAATAAAAAATATACCTATTTGGTACAGCTATGTTAAGGCATCATAAGATGTTGTGCTTTGACTAAAGTTCTTCGAATTATTAAATTCAGGACCGAATATTTTTTTTGTATTTCGTTAAGGTTCAATTTTAAAAATAACGTTTTTTTTCACTCGCGAGTGATTATATTTTAAATGTTTTTATCGGGGCTTCGAATTAGAAGTGAATCTAAAACGGAAAACCTTAGATATATTGAATATAAATACGAATATTGTTAGAATGAAAAACTAGAGCTGAACCGTAAAAGAACCTACAAGTAAAATCATTTTAATTTAATAAACACACCGTAATTTTTCCATTTATTATTTTATTTTTGTTAAAAATAAGACGTTTAGTAACCTTGTGGGTTAAATATAAAATTAAATATTTCCCTGAAAATAAGACAGGATCATATTAATGCATTATTTTTCGCTCTAAAAATAACCTGTAAGAATCTATTACCTGCTTGAAACCTCCCATCAACCATGGATTGATTTTATTTAAACTTAAATCACTGCATAGGGTTTCAATTCTTTTTTTCCTTTTTTTTTAACATTGCTTTACCGTCATACTAGCTTTTAAATGCTCGATAAAATTTAGTCATTTGAAATACAGTAAACCCCCATATAACGTCCAGATAGGTTCCACGTTATAGGGGGGGGGGGGATGTTATAGGGGGGTAATTTTATTATTTGATTTGAAGGAGATTAGTGTATCAAACATTTTAATTTTTCTTTTTTTTTACATTTTCACTTGTTTACCAGCGCAAATGACTTGACATGATAATGACGTAATCTTCCCGCAACTTGCAGGCAGGGAAGATCAACGAGACATTTTATTAGTTAATTTTATAAAATTATAAAATATTTTTATGAAAATTCTATTTAGCGTTTTAAAATATGTACGTTATAGAGGGGTTTGACGTTATAGGAAAAAACTGCCGCAAACGTTATAGGGGGGACGTTACAGGAGAGGGCGTTACAGGGGGATTTACTGTATACTTTTTTAAATATATAAGCTTCCACAGCACCCCCAAATATTTCACTTACGAGCTGTCACTGCTTATAAATGCAAACTTTAAATGGTGAGATATTCCCATGACAGAAGAGGATTACAACATGTTTTTCAGATTATATTATAGTCAAATAAAAGTAAAAATTTGATTTTAACGTATATTATATAGATATTTCATAACATTGTGCGTATTTTACTTTCATTCTCTCATCTTTAAAAAGATATAAAATGATTTATGAATAGATTTTTGTATGTAAATGTAGATTATATAAATGTTCTTTCCAAGAATAACTGCGTTTTTTGTTTGAATACTGTCATAGATTAAAAAAATAAAATTGTAATCCATGTCGTGATAACGGATGACTCACATGTGAATCTTTCGATTTACAATACAAAAACACGGATGATTCACAAATGCGCTTTTCCGTAATCGGATGAAAGATAACTGTCAGTTTAAATGTTATATAATGTTTATTTGAATACCGATAAATTTAAAAACGCTACAAATCATTGAACGCTGATTATACGACCTATTAGAGGATAGCCGTGCCGATGGGGAATTTGGAACCCCATGTTTTTGATTTTTCTTGAATAATTCTCTTAATATAAATTCTATATATCACAAACTTTTTGTATTTTGCTTAAAAAGTGTAAAGAATAAATAGTATACATAATCATTGATCTTTATTGTCCGCAATTGCGAAAAAAAAATAAAAACAATAATATTCGCTTTTGTAGCCACGTGCGTGATGTTTTTTCTCGCTTGCATCCGGTATGATGTGCCGAGTGCGAGTGAAACCGGGCGATTGACACTGTTGACACAAAATTAAAAGAGTTAATCAGGAAAAATCAAAAACTTGGATTTTTTTAGCTTATTCTGTGATTTTTACTATCTTTTTTAATTTTATTAAAGATAAATATTCAGAATATTAAAAATATATTATTAATAACCCCTTTTCGTTGTCGCGAGATTACTCCAGCGATCATTTTGTAAATATCTGCTATATATATTGAGGTTCAGTTAAACGAAGATATTCATGTAAAATGGCTAAACATTGTACAAGAAACTAGATGCAACCTATAGTTGACTACCACTGGCGTAGAGAGTGAAATGATTACTATCATTCACACGACGCATTGTTCAGAGATGGAGAGGAGAGAGTGGCCCCCGCGGGCTGCTGTACTCCCCCACTCTCTCCACAACTGATTCCCATACACATGCGATATATAATTATGATTAAAAATGATTACACCACTTTTATAATTTTAATAAACCCTTACATGCAATGCTGCAATAATGTATTGATTAACAATCGTCCACTGTGCCTGACTGCATTTAAATTTCGGTGAATGCATCTAATAATTAGACTAGAATGGCAGTGCAAATCAATATTTTCATTAGAAAATACGTCGCCGATTAGTTCTAATACATCATGTATATATTGGACTAATCAATCAGGAGCAACGACAACTATTCTATTATCAAACCTGTTTTATTAGCTACTTAATATGGCTAATGGTTAGTGTGAAATGTGAATCACTTTCATTTCCTATCAATCATATTGATCCGCACGACTGAAATGGAGACAAGGTTAAACGATTTTTTTAAAATTAAAATTATATTTTTGCAACTTATAATTATATCGATCGTATATGGCCACACTTCCATTAATATTGATAAGCACAATAAAAAATAATTATGCTATTATCATTTGTTTATGTAATTTATTCATGTGAAAATCACTGATGGCGATTTGAATATATCACTGAAACCATTTTTCGCGTTCATCGTGTGAAATTGTATGCACACACACACGATTTGCAAATCATCTCTGTGATTCACGCCGATATCATTCAATAGCACCGTCTATTTTTTACCGATTTGAAAACCAATCGACCGTTCAAGTCTTGGCATCTTGAATCAACGCTGTTGATTAATCTAAATACGTATGAATAGTCGTTTTTTTCATGTTGCATAAGCTGAAAAAAGCAACAAAACGTCGGATGGCCATTGAAATATCATACATCATGCTTATATCATTGCCGCATATTGCAGACGATCGTATAATGTGTATCACAGACATGAAATCGGCATTTTTATCAATGGAAAAGTGTTGAATGAAATTATGACTTGAACACGAGATTATCTAAACTCTCATTTTTATTGTAGTTTCTTGTGGTCTACCAATTTTATCATCAGCGATTGTTCGTCGATAACGATTTTTCGTTGTCAAAGAGTTTCACAGTCATAATTTTATTATAAACGATCATAATAATTCAAGTTCATGACAATTACTTTTATATAATATTATATAAATGCAAAATTTTCATTTCAGCTTCATAAAGCTGCGATAAAATCATTTTAACATAGATTTTAAAATAACTATAATAAAACATGATTTTTCAACAAATTAATTACGTCTTTACGCTGTATTATGTCAAACTTGACATTTAAATGCCTCCATATTTGTTTAAAACAAATGAATTGAAAATCGCCATTTTGAATTGTATATGAGTATGCCCGATATGCACGGCAATATTGAGATTTTTAATTTGGCCATAACAACTTTTTTAGTATGATTCAGAGCGGTAACTATTTGTTCGAATCATTTTACGAATAGTGATTTAATAAATCAGAAAATCCCTTATGGAATATCTGTGTTCCTTTATAAAATTTTGAAAATTATTCTGAAATCCCGATTCCAATTATAGCGAGATATATGAGAAAAAAATGTAAACTTATTTATTTAATGTTGATCCCGATAAAGATCGTGCTTTGCTATTTTAATAAGATATTAGACGATGCGTATCCGACACAATGAGATTTTCAAAAAAAATATTGTTGGAGCGACAAACATAAAATATTGAGTTCTTAGCGCAGCTGTAGGTGAAGAACTTATTTTAATAAATATTTTTTTAGATGCATTTCTTTCATTTTTATATAAAAGAGCATATCCCCATTCTCTTTATTAAATATTTGTTTTAGTTTAAATTTACACGCTGATTTTCTGAAAACTACGTTATCGATATCGATATATTCATATTATACGTCAGCCCTCTTATAGCGTTTCCTCTAAATCGCTGCTTTTTACTAAATTCCATGTCAACCAAAGAGCATTGAGCTTTATTAGCTTGGCAATGTATTATAGATTTACGAAATAACTAAATTGACCTTAAAAATATTAAAATTTTGTATAAAACAGCCATTTACAGGAAACGTTATAGGAGGGTTGACTGTATATACAATGTTAGAAAAATACAGATTTTTTTTTAATTTCTGGCGCTGTATAAATACAATTTTTCATATATTGATTTTCGAAAAGGTTTCACATGTTTTGGTGTGCTCAGCGATTTTTTATTAGTAAAAAAATGGAAATTGGAAAGAATTCTTAGTCAAAAGCGTCACCGTTATGTTGTCTTCACCGAAAATGGCCCTTACGATTGCCTCTTATTCCTTATGATTAAAGTTGTGGGTATTAAACTATTTAATAATATATACCTAACTTAAATTTTGAATTAATTATTTTGAGCCTCGATTCTTATTGAAATACGAATACGAAATTTGATATATTTTTTTTATCAAATCAATTAATATATATATTATAATAATAATGCGTTAGAATTTATTAAATTCCGTGGAGCTATGTGTGGTCCACAATACAACGCAGCGACAATGACGGCCATGTCCGTCGCCCGCGAAAAAGAAGAAGTTGTGTCAGCTGATCAATCGTCCGCGAGACGTGGTGGCAGGTGAGCGGCTCGCGGCGGAGGGGAGCTCTGCATTCCCGGTGTTTTCGGCCGACATTACCGAACTTTGACGCGGAATTTCAATAGAACAAACCAAGATTGATCCATTTTTTGCGATGGACGAGCTCGACAACATCGGAAGAGTCGCCGACGAATTGGCGTCTGACACCGGCCAAAGTTCCGACGGAGATGATAATATGTGAGTGTGTTGTTGATCAATAACACGATGTTTTTTTTTGCTTTTTAATATTCAAAATGTTCATCAGAAATAAACAACGCCGAAACTAGCATTGTTTTAAACGCGCTACATCGCAAAAAGGCGATACCGTTAAACGAACCCGGTATTATTATTGTGGTCAATCAATCTGACACATTGCTTTATAAATAAATTATTTACGCCAAATGCATCTTTCTCCGACCATATCTGGATTACAAACATTAATTCGAGAAGTATTCTCTTTTGTTTATTTAATGATTAATTAAACGTATCACGCCACATTTCATATATCATAGCTCCATATCACAATAATAAATAGAATCGTGGTTTTTTTTATACATTATTGTGAAAACTGTGCATATAAAATCCAAAATAAAATTTATATGCCGATATATTACAAGGGAATCTCAATGTTTAGGCAATGAAAGTGTATCACTTCTATGTAAATAAGTATGTCAATTGCATATCTATGCGTTTAAATTAAAACCATATATTTATATCCCAAATTTTTATGCTGCTATTCAATTAAAAATCGATTAGTACATATATTGATCTCCAAAACAGGTTTCATATCACACTACACGTATGCACGTATTGCGCAAGCTGCATTTTATAACAAATATTTATATAATAACATTCCAGAGAGTAGGTTAATAATACAATTGTATCAATCTGCGTTTCATCTTGATTGATATAACAATCCACTGCTTGTATCGACTGTTCCACAAAATAATAAACAAAAAAATCCGACTGTTTCAAATCAATTCGCAAGAATATGTTTATATAATATTCGCATACTAATTCCATGGAAAATGCAAAACATTTTGCATGTTGTATTCAAACGAAACTGAAAATATACACGTTATGTAAAATATTATAATATTATGATGAAATTGTAATAAAAATATGCTAAATAATATCCTTATCGTATTTGGTAACATCATTATGCAATTAGATGATAATAATTATGTTAAAATGCAACAGGATCGTGATTATGCATGTTGCATTTGCTGTTTGGATCAAATATAGTTCTGCACAACTTAAAAATAAATCAGTGTAAACAAAATTACACGATTTTTATTCAACGCTCCACTGACGTCAATGATAATGCGGCCAGTATTAATTTTAGAACATGGAGAGTATGAGAAAAATATAAACTCGGAATGATGAAACGCTATTGAAACACATTTTCTAATGAAAGCGTTAGATAATATCTGATTTTCAGCCAAATAGTAAAGCACACACCCACAACAATCGCATCTACATATTTTTATTGGCTAATTTTCGGATTGTGTCCTCAATCAACGTGGTGTTCGAGTGTCTTATCTGCATATTATATGCAATATTTGCCATTTGATTCCGATACCCGCCCATAACATTGCCGTATCAGGGCAAACGACATGCAAATATGTACACACGTATCCGAATCCCATACGTTTCCTGTGTTTTACTATCGTATCCAACCGTATGGTCTCTTGAGAGTCCGTGGTTTTATTATTAAATTGGGTAAACCTGTCGCCCAGATAACTTTGCTGATATCATTAGTACAGGCAAATTACACTATTTATTCAAGTACTTACAATGGTACGCTAATCTGCTCCGCAATCGCGTAATTTACATTGATAAACATGTTTTAACGTTGTTTTTTTTGCAAAGAAATACCACTGTATCTAACACCATTACCAAAATCATAATGATGAGGTTAAAAGGATCTGCCGCCATGTCGCTTCAGATCCAGATCTTATATAACCAGTGTCCTGCTGTACACAGTCTAACCACATCAGCCTTGGTCTTCCTTTCTTTATGAGGTAAGGAAGACTTGTTACATCGGACATGCCATTCTCGGTTGTCAAATACAGTTCCATATATCCATGCGCTATTCATATGGCGAGATTATGCGACGACAGGCGCTGGAAGATTAGGTGCGTTTAGAGGCGCCAAAGAGGAAAAATTGAAAAATATTTTAACATTAATTCATTAAACTTTCTTAATTTCGATTTAAATTTACTTTTATTTTTCATAAAATTATTATTTTAATGTGGAAGGTGTATAGGATTCCAATTAAAGTTCTGCACACAGACGCCGGACACTGTGCACCCCTGCATATATCGCCTCCTGTTTGCCAGCATGGTTCTCTTTCCGATTTCCAAATTGCTTTCATTATTCTTTGTAATTAATGAGACGAGATATGTGAGTTCCTGGACTGCTTCGAAGCTGTACTCTTCGAATCTCAGGGCTTCGAGGATTCGTCTTTGGCATATGAAAATTTAATGCTCATTGTTGCTCTCATTGTTCACTGACATGCGTCCTTGAGAGCCGCTCAAGATTTGGCTGATTGTGATTTAAAAGAAGCTCCTCAAAATGTACGAATATTAATTTTATTTAAAAATAAAGATATCAACCACAATAATCGTCTACAGTTTTGCCCTTCTAACTTTAACTTTAGCAAGTTCGTTCATTAAGGGTGTTATCATTTAGAAGGGTAGCCAATGTAGACTCAATACAGACAGATTTCTAAGATTTGTTTCGCTTATTAAACTTCTTAAACGGCGTTTTATTAATTTTAATTTAGAAAAATTTACCCTATTGCCTACAGTGACTGGGAATGTTAATACAATTCTCAGCGCTACAACAGCAAAATTAATTCTCCTCTGATAAGATTTCATCGACAGCTTCTTCTTACTGCATTCAAGATTCTCTGCAATCTCATTAGCAGCAATTTTCATCTGATCGTATCCAAATTGTCTATAAATGTTGACTTTTTGCATAATTTCTGATAACATCCTTACAGTATCTGGAAATTTATTCAGTTCAAATAAAACACCATGCCAAAGAACTACAACACCACACTCTCTTGCTTTAACTTTAATTTCTGCATCTCTGTTGACGTTTTTTATTATATACCTAGTAGCACTCTATTATTTTAAGTAAACAAGTGTAAAATGTGTAAATTAATGTCTATGACAATGCATGCTGGACACGATTCGTGTATACATGGACGTCATGGGCGCCGCACTGAAAGCGTTAAATGGTCCACGGTCATGCATTTCCCCCCAGCCAGTGTCAAAGAACTCCCAAAATTCGTAGGAAGGTCAAACTAGCCAAGTGCTAACATAGCTCAGTCGCGGTTAATTAACATTATCATCAACAGATTGATCATTTAATCAAAGGGCACCGAAAGCGCTTAGGCAATAAATCATAAATCGGAATAACATCGACCAATATAGAAAACCGTTGCGTAAAGATGTTTAATTATTGAATGATTCAAATTTTATTTTGATTTCGCCGCCTATCTGTACCATAACACGACATGACCCTGGCTGTGGCCGGTATATCCCTGTATATTCGAACTCGCCATTCCTCGTTGTAGAATAAAGCACTAAATATCCGACCGAGAATCATCTTTTCTTAGATATCCAATTGTCGCTCATCTTGTTTTGCCATAGTCCAACATTCACACCTGTATGTCAGGACCGATCTGATTAGGGTTCTGCAGATCTTGACTTTGGTCTTCCATGTGATGAATCTCAATCGTAGGTGCTTTTGACGTTCAAAGTAGCACTTTTTTACCAGCATGGTTCTTATTCAGACTTCCATTTCATTATTTTTTGGTATTAGAGAGCCTAGATATGTGAATTCCTGGACGGCCTCGAAGCTGTACTCTTTAGCATATGCACATGTACTTTGTTTTGGTCTCATTGATCCTTAGTCCCACGCCCATTGCTGCTCGCATTGTTTGCTGACATGCATCCTTGAGAACCACTTGAGATTTGGTCGCAATGTCGTCCGCATAGGCAAGAAGCTGCACCGATTTGTTAGAGATGGTGCTGGATGTCTCCACGTCGGAATCTCTAATTACCCTTCCTAATATAATGGTCCCTGTTTGGATTTTTCCAGGCTTTTAATGTTTTGGTGTTACATTTGTCATTGAGAGTAGCAAATCTAAATTTGAATCAGTCATTCGTGATCTCGTTTTACTTTTGAACAATTTAATGGATGAAATTGCTTGCTCACATACAGTGAAACCCCGTTTTTACGTTTTCAAAGGGACTGAGCATAATTAGTGGGAAATCGTAGATTCGGGGTTCGAAGCGAGGTACTAAAATAAAACGGATTGTAAAAACACGAATTACGCCAATAGCGGGAAAACATGTATTACGGGCACTTAAAAACGGGGTTTCACTGAATATAATTGTAAGCAAATTTTCTTAGTTCTGAACAATGTTAACAGGGTAGTATACGCCATAAATTAATCATATTAAAAGCAATTTGATATGAAAAAGCTTATCAAATTTATTTTTTAATAATGAATTTGTTTTTAACCTATCCGTGCCGATGGGGTCTTTTTGGAACCCTCTTTGGAAAGTTTTTGATTTTTTTTCGAATAACTCTTTTAATAGAAATCCTACATGTCACAAATATTTTGAATTTGTCGAAAAAAGTTGAAAGTATAAATATTATAAGTGAAAAAAAAAACAACAACAATATTAGCTTTTGTTGTCACGCGCAATGTTTTTTCTCGTTCGCATCCAGTACGATATGCCGAGTGCGAGTGAAACTGTGCGATTGAACTGTGCGGCGAGAGCTCTGTCTGCGGGGGGACATCGCCAAGAGCGTTGTCATTTACGCCTCATATTGATTAGTTAAAAATCCAAAATATCGATCTCATTATGAAGATATGCTTCATTAATAACAATTTTTATTCTTAGAATAATCCATTAAATCCATTTAATCATATACCCGTCATAGATTGTAGGTAATTACAATCAAATTATGATTGTTAAAGTTAATTGCCAATAAGCGCAGTTAGTATTCAGATGGGTGACCATTCTAAAAAGATATTTATGAATATTTCATGAATATCTTGACTTGAAATGTTTGGGGTCTATTTTCCATTATAAATAGACCCCCTTCGGACAACGCGGTTGTTTTCGAGCCGCCTTGCCGGATCGGACAAAGCAATATGTTCCATTTGTCCATTACTGGACATCTCGATTATGTTTTGTTCACCTAGTAATAATGAGTTTATAAATACGAGCAATAATTGCAATAACTAGACATTTGACGCAATTGCTACAGGTTTTTCACTTCAAATTAAACCTTTTCCCTTTAAATGTCTAATGAAGCCGGTTAATTTGAAATGCAAAAGAGTAAATTTGAAGTGAAAAACCTGTATCATCCATAGCACACATATTCTGCTCTCTTAAGTGTGGAATTTGATTTAAATCGCATTTTTCAACTGAGATGTGAACAGTTTTAACACGTCTGGGCGATTTCGCGCGGTACTTTTTAATGAAACCGGGCGATTTCTAAAAATACATTTAAAAAAATGACTCTAAATTGACTAATTACTAATAAGGACTCGTATGCGCGTCCCCGGACCGCTGCTCTGTCTCCACGAGGACTTAAATGCGAGTCGGCCGGACCGTTGCTCTGGGCGCCGCGAGGACTCGCATACGAGTCCCCCGGACCGCTGCTCTGGGGCCACGAAGACTCACATACGAGTCCCCCGGACTGCAACGTGTTAATTTAATTTGGAATGAATTGATGCTGTTTACTAAGATAGGAAATAATTTATTCATAGTTTATTAAGTACAAAGTTCGTCTGTAGAGTTCAACTTTTTTTTGTTCAAAAACATATATTAATTAATGAAAATGCCGTATTAATTTATTATGCCTTCTACATACGCCAGACGTATATATTGCAATTTTATGGCTGAATCCACGGTGATATTGATTATTTTCACATGAAAGTCGCCTCATTTCCGATCTATTGAGTATATAAGTTAGAATAGTTAGTATCTTCAAATGCTTCACTATTATTCTTTGGAGATGGATCCATTTGTTGTATTATTTTCTCTAACCAAAAATGAAAAACCACTTACATACGTGTTCCGAGACGTCTGCCACTCAATCAACGCAGTATTCCCACATTAATTCAACGCTTGGTGTATTGAAATATTTATTTATTTTGTTCAAGACGTCGAGATCACTACTCTAGATAAGAATAAAACATGATTTATTCTTAAATTGCATTGAAACCCTTGTCTACGTAAATATTCTAGCTCTTGCTAGGCTTCAACTCCTATTATATACCTTTTTCTTCTTTGAGTGCATTATCCGTATCACACAATCACATTCTAGTTCATTTTCTACAGTTTTCTGATCTCTAATAACGCCGAGATAGGCAATCAAACAAAATTGAACGAAATCAATGCATCAAACATATTTTAAATGACCTTGTTATGTGTTTAGTTTGTTCACGCGCGCTTGTTACATTTTGTTGTCAACCAAAGGGCATTGACCTTTATTTTGTGCGGAAATGTATTACATATTCACAAAATATGTAATTTGACCTTGAAAATTGAGCGTTTTGTAGAAAAAACTCTATCAAGGAGCGCTATAGGAGGGTTGACTGTATACAATCAACCCTCCACTTTCACTTCTATAGCGTTTGCGGCGGTTTTTTGTATAGCGTTCCCTCGGCAGGAGCGTCATTGAAAATATAAAAATATAAAAATGGGTGAAATGTTTTATTTGCTTCAAATCGCAAAGAAAGTTAAAAAAAACCTAACCCCAAATTTTGTATGGGTGCCTAACTTTTTAAAGCGTTTTTTTTATAGCATGGTCCCTATCTGAACGTTATAGAAGGGTTGACTGTATTCATGAATTGTGTAACTGTGTAAAATGCCGCAAACTTATATATTATATTTATGTAATAAATTGATAACAATTAAGCGAATTATTCTTATCTCGTGCCAATTGTATTGTATTATTTTAAAAACATGGCCACTGGATTTTATTCAATAGTAAAACTTTTCAGACAATGCACGTAATAATAAATCATATATAGTACGATTATTATCTGCTTCAGATGTGAGGTGATAATTTGACCAATCGAAACGTTCTTCTGAAAGTATTTTATATATTTTTTGTTTATGTATTTAAAATATTTAATCGTTACATAGTAAATTTTATCAGTATTTTTGAATCAATGTTGATTTTAGACCGAATTCTGTGTTATCGTTCCGATATCTATTCCGTTTAATTGTCGTTACAAACTATACCAAATATTTTACAGAATCAGTATAATACCTTTATTGTGTTATTATTTTAATCCCCGTAAATAGTAAATTTATAATCATCGATACGATTATTGAATAATCTTCATGATTTTCTTCAATACATTTTGTAGAGTATGTTATGTATTTGATAATAATTGTACGAGGTCTTGTAGTTGAAGCACGGATAACATTACGTGTAATCCGATTGTTATCTCAAGATTTCAACAACGTAAATATTCAAGCACGAAAAATGTATAGATAATATAGCAAATATCGATAAGTGGTTTAGTTTTCACAATGTGCTCTTATATACAGTACATCAAGTGTGGATACATTTTTAATTTGCTTGTATCTTGAACGATTACTGCGGTAAAAAACAGTGAATTTTATATATATTTAATATTTTTGCCTTACTCTGCTGGCGATGATGGCTTTTATTTTGCTATATTTCGCATCGTTAGTGGAGTTTCATCCAAGCACGTCGCGAACAACAGTCAAACTTGACATTCAAACGCCGCCATTTTTATTCAAAACAAATGAATTGATAATCGCCATTTTGAATCGTATTCGTGCATGCCCGATATTTCGCAGTAATGTTAACATTTTTTGTTTTGGTCATAACAACTTTTTCGTGTCTATAATTTATTTTCAAATCTTGATTTTATGAATTGTGATTTAATTAAATCTCAGATATACAGGTATTTACCATATTCCGCTTCGATACAAAAAAGGCGATTGTTATTTTTTTTGCATTTTTATGTCTTCTAATTATTTTCCTCGGGTTCTCTATGTAATCTATGCAATTATTTGCCACGTCATATACATATATATTTTCCGATTTGCGTGTTTAATTTGTCGATAGCGGAAAAAAATATATACGTTTTATATCAATACAAAATATATTATTTTAATTATCTCGGGGTGGTACTGCTTTTACGATGCGTATCGACGAGCTCTATTTACGTACGTGACCGTTAAAAGTGGATAAGGTCAAGGACAATCTTTCACCCAGTGATGCATCGACCCGGCGGTAGTTAGCATACCTGTTCGTCTTGTTTTACATAAAGATGAAAGTAGAGAGGAAGGTGCATGGGCCAAGATCATCAACCTTCGGCCAATGCAAAGCCGTGTGAAACTAATTGTCGCCGTTTTCCAGCGATATTTTTTTTGCTATTCTCGACAGAACCGAATGTATAGAGATTTCTCATTTCTTACATTGATTTTTTTCTATTCGGTTTGTTTAAGAACATTTTCTTGTTGGTTAATCAATAGCAAGATGTTAAATGCAAGATCTTGCATATCAATTATATCCATATCTTCAATGGAGATCGTCTTCTTTTGCAAACTGTTATAAGAAGCCCCCTGCATGAGGCAGTTGAACCACGCCGTGTTTACCTTTGGCCTGTCAAGGTCGAACACCACACGCCGGCCAGTTTGCCGGTGTATTGATCGTCATTTAACGTTCTCTAATAATAGATATTTTTTTTTATTAAATGTGGTTATAACCATTAATTCATGATTGCAATCCTCCATGCGATTTTTGTTTCAATTTCCCAGAAAAACAATAAAATCATGGGTTAACCTTGAGTAGCACTGAACCCAGTGGCGCAACTAGAACTCTTTTGAAGCCCAATAATTATTTTTTGGGCTCCATGAAGAAAAACTTAGAAGTGGTTCGACAGTGTCCGGCGCCTGTGTGCAGAACTTTAATTAGGTCTTACAATAAAATAAATCATTCTATGAAAGAGAATTAGTTTTTTTTTCGATTTTAAGACATTTTAATGAATTAACATTTAATATTTTTATTTTTTTCCATTCTTTGCGCTTCTCGGCGCCCGTAATCTTCTGGCGCCTGTGTGCGCCGCACAATCTGGCCATATTGAGGGCGCGCCCCTGATTATGAAGCATCCTTATATGATGCGTTCTCCTATAAATACTGAAAAATTGATGAGTGTACATAATAACTCAGTACAGAAACAAAATTTTGTTATCTGAAAAATCGTGCCGTATTATTTTTTCACCATTTAAATAATATAAATTATTCGCAGAAAAGACCTGGATAATAGAAAGCTGTGGAAGGCAAACGACACATTGTTAGCGGAATACGATCACCTCGGCAGAACCCCTCCAAGAACTAGAATACGCAATAAAGAGAAAAATAAGTAAGCAACCTCATATTTTAAATCAGCTTCAATCAACATTTTCTATTTAACTCAGTTTTCCAATCATATTACAGAATGATTCACACTGAATCGAATACTGATGCACCGTCGCCACGTACTCAGCCAAGAGTCGTCAGAAGAAACACTGAAGATAACATTGTGTTAAGGGACACAAGTTTAACACAAGAATTATACGGTATGTTATATGTATATCAAACGCAGTGGTGGATTTAGCACTTAAGAGGCCCCAGGCGCATTTAAATTTTGAGCCCCCCCCCCCCCTTAAAATATTCTTACTAACCCTACACCCTATAATGTGCATTCTACGCGCACGTCTTTTAACTCTATGCTCAATGTTGTTTTAGATACATAATTAATTTCACATAAATTTATGTAAAAAGACTTTAATTTTTATTGTTTTTCTTCTTTTTTTATTAGCTTCTCAAAGATTGATATTTATATTAGCGATCACGATGTTACAAATATTTATTATTTTTAGAAAAATTCAGGGGCCCCTGTATTTGGCTGTATGCCGAAGGCACCGATGACTTGCATCGTTTTGACTTGAGGTAGCAAAACCTCCGAATCCATGGATCACGATCTGCGGAACAGTCGGTGCCTATGGTTCGAAATATGCCCATTAGAGTAGCCTCCTGAAAAATATGCCATATTTGATGTTATTCATTTGTCAATTTAATTTAGGGAATACTGCTTTTTTTTAATAATTTAACTTTGAGGCCCCAGACGCACTCCTTATGTTCCTAATAGGAAATCCGTCACCGTATAATCGTAAGAACGTATTAAACTTTTCAATTGATTTTATATCGAACAGAACAGAAACGTGCCAAACGACGTTCGTTGAAGACAATACGCGGACACGAAAGAGACTTGAAGCTGGACATTGATAAATGCCGCGAGAACAATGCAGAATCCGGCAAACAGTTTCAAATATTCATGACACCGAAACTCGTAAGCTCAATTCAATCATGAAATCAATCATTTATATGTCTGATTAATCTTATTTGATTTTTAAGGTGGAATCCTGTAATAGATTTAAATCTTTACATTCTCAACCGATCAGTCACACAAGAGAAAAATTTTGTGAAACATCGTTGGACGGCGTCGTAGATCAACGCGCCAATTTTCATAGCACTTTTAGCATGTTAATAAAGCTGGGCAACGCCGATAAGAATTGTCGACGAACGGTAATTATATAAATTATATTATACGAAGATTCGTATATCTTATCCGAATATTAATTCTAGTTATCGGTGGAGGAATGCACGTGGCAGAACGAATTAAAAGACCTGCTCTGGTTGGAAGTATGTGCACATCACGCCGGAAGAACCGCAACACAGCAAGACGCATATTTATTAATCCATAGGGAGTCTGTACAAATTCTGTTGAATAAAATATTAGATTACAAGTAATAATCTATTCAATGTATTATTAAAAAAAATAATCTGATCGTATTAAATATTATCTATATTAATTCAAGGTTTGTTTATACTGGTAAGAGATGTACCCACGGTGGTATATACACGACACAAGATCGTAATCACGAAGCTGATCATAACAATGACGAACGCCCGACTGTCGAAAATAATATAGGTTATTTTTATAATATAATATAATAATTTAATTTTCTTCTTGATGTTGAATATTTTTATTATATTACAGAACGCTATGCCGAATGTCTTTGTATAGATTGCCACGTTTGCTCTAAAATGATAGGAGACGCAATGTACGAAGTAGAAACCTTATTAAATTCATTATCTGAAGCCGAATCTCTATATCCGTCTTCCAAAGGGATGGCAGCCCAACATCCTATAATTACTACCGACGTATTCATAGATAAAACTAAGGTATTTATTTAATAAATTGTATTTTAAAGTAAATAGACGGCATATATTTATTTTAAGATTTTAATGCTTTTATTGTAGGCTATGTGTTTGTGGTATAATATGATGCATCATCAGCGTTTAAAAATATTAATTATAAAAAAACTATTGTATAAACATCGTTGGAAGATATCTTCGCAAGTAAAGAAAGATGTGACAGTTGCCGATGACACGTAATTTGTTTATTTATTTATTTATCTTAGTTATTAATAGTATGCTTATTTATTTTTTTATTTTGTATCCAGGATGAAGCTGTGTCAGACTAATCCGACACAGTTCCATCCCTTGTCATCCACCCACACTGCATATACTAGCTTGGGGCCGGTTCAATTGGTACAACTAAAGCAGTTTTTTTAATGAAACGTGATTTTAAAAATTTAACTAAGATTGCTTAAGAAAAGAGGACTATAATCCTGCCAGACAAACCCACACCAACAGTACTAAGCTACTAGGTACTACTAGGCTAAACCTTGAAATTACCGTGGCCAGTCAGGAATTGACTGACCCAAATGTCTGTGAAAAACCAGCTATAATTTAGCTTGGCTCTGATATCAGGAAAAAAAATATAGGTAGTCCGCCCTTTGGGGGAGGAATATCTCCTAGCACTGATCAAGAGCCGATTCATGGACGTGTGAATTTAGATTTGCCATAGATTCGCTCTCGAGTGGATAAATTGTAGTTCAAACGTATCATCGAATACATCATGCGCTTATGTCAGCACTTTTTCCAATTTTGAAAGGACTTCTGGAATGCAATTTTCTGTATAGTGTTCATCTCCTTCAAGGATTCTGTCTTTATCTCCTCAATGTTGGAAAAATGTTTCCCTTTCATGTTTATTTTCATCTTTAGAAATATAAATAAATCACTGGGGTCCATATCTGGCGAATACAGAGGCTGCGGCATCATATACGGTGTAGTTTTCAGCCCAAAATTTTTATCCACAAATATAAAAACACCAAGCACACCAAAACATGTAAAACTTTTTCAACATTCGACAATATAGTAAGCATCCAATATGGCAACCAATGTCAAAATATGTCAGGGACAAGCGTACCAAGAATTCCGCATATTTTTTTTCAAAACTTGTATATTAATAATATATCGATGACACATTTACGACTCAAATTACCGTTTGATTTGTAATTTAATTCTTCTACTCCCGTATTACGTTGCAATTTGTATAATTTTTATATTTAATATTATTCCAGACAAGATAACGCCAAAGTTAATCACAGCAGCGGCCATAGGGTGAAGTTTAAAATAAATGACGAGACTCTCGCTGGCAATTTTGATGACGACACCGACGACGATAACGACGTGAAGCAATCTACGCAGATTAATATAAAACCGACTCAACAAACAGTAGACAGCGGAATAGACTTATTGAAAAACGGCGACGACGCCAACAGCGTTAACGAAAATCAATTCGATCCTAAAAACATCGCGTCCGATTTTCCCAACATAGAAAATTCTAGATCGCCGTACGAAAGTACGGAATCGTCGTCGGGCGTCAGCATTAATTCAAACGAGAGTGGATTTAATTCTACGAATGACAACTCCGACGATAATGCGAATCACATTGGTTTAAACGAATTCAACGTATATAATATGGGATCGCTCGGAGATTTGACTAAATTACGACTTTTTAATCCAAAATTAAATTCTCCGTACAGGTAATTTTGAACTCGATTATATTACGATGCCGTCGAAACTCGTTTGATTAGTGTATTTATTGCAGGGATTATATTGAAAAGATGTTGAAAGTACGCGGACTTAAAAGGGCGCTATATTTTCTTGAAAAATTGCATTTGAGCGTACTGAAAAAAGCAAGAATGACGCTAGAAAAATACGAAGTACACATTTATTCATTAAAATAAGTATATATTGCAAAATTTATCTAAAAAAATATATTTTTTGAAACAATAGATGGATATATTGAATGAAGAAGTCGAATTGAGAAACGATCAAAACGGTGATTCCTCCGACGACGATTTTGAATACGAACGGCATACCAGATGCGAAGTTGATATAAGAGAATTAAAGAAGGAATGCATCGATCTTAGACGGTGTGCATTATAACTCTAGATAATTTATAATACGTCGGAATAATTTAAATAATGTTCGATATATTTCAGATATGGAGCGTGGTCCAAAGAAACGCAAGAGATGGCTCTGCCATCGTACAGAAGTGCATTTTTATTTCTATCCACGGTTCCCGTTGAAATTATACACGAATTTTTGACCATGAGATTAGAATCTAAGCCGGAAAAACCCTCCGTACTCTCAATTAAGCAGGTATATATTATTGGATGTAATTTGCGATGTATTTCATTTCATAAACTATATGTAACGAATATATTTCAGTTGATACACGAATTGAGAGAGGGTATAGCCATCGCCGTTCGATTGAGGGCGCGTTTTATTCGCCACGTTCACACTGCATTGACAACAGAGCCCGATGATACGAAATACCAAAAATTCTATAATAAAATTCTGACTACGTTCGATAATACACTCGATGAAGTGTATAAAGTATGTAGTATGTTATTAAAATAATTCGTTATATACATTATATTGATTTAATCATTTTTTTAAGCTCTACCTCTCTTACCTTTCGGATTGGGCGGGAATGGAGCATTTGCCGCGTACAACTTTAACTGCCGAATGGAATTTTAATTATTATTTAGCTCATCGTCTACGTCCAGCTGCCACTTTTGCTCCGTTGACGTTTTGGTATTAATATTGTTTCAAATTCTCTAGTCGACGTCAAAAAAAAGTATCACAATTTTTTTTTAAATATATTATCATTAGGTATTA